>CAJNJA010009018.1:0-15067 GCA_905231915.1 Symbiodinium necroappetens | reverse complement strand
GGGGGGGGGGGGGGGGGGGCGTAAGTAAGCCAAGGTATAAGGAAAGCCGAGTCCTATGGCATAGGCATAGAGGACAGGTCGTCCTCCGCCGCATTGCAAAGGGACCTTGTGCAAGAAGTCTTGCGCCTCCTGCATGTCAGGTTGACTGGAGACTGAGAGTTCCCAAAGTGTGATTTCGTAAGAGCAAAGGACAAGTTGCTGCCAAGCATCCAGCGGGAACACGAAGATGGAGTCCACGAATCATGCTGCACGAGATAGTCCTAGCGCTGCAGGGCGCCCTCGCCGATGAAGTGAACCAGCTCCGACGCAAAGCGGCTGTCCCAATGTCCCAAGTGTTTCAGGTCATCGGCTTCCATTTCGCTTCCGTAGCTTGCAGTTGGGATGCCAAGGTGAACGAGCTGCAAGGCAAAGGCTGAGCTTGCGGCCAGCGTAGGAGTCTGTACTGAAGCCTTCAGTGCCGTGCGTAGGACCAGTCCTTGGGCTCCTTCCGGCTTTCAAGGTTCTGAAAAGGGTGGGGCGGAGGGGGGAGCGAGGGAGTGGTGAGCGCTGGTACACTGGCTGCCATGGATTCTTCAGGCTTGTCGCCAGAGCTGTGCAGCATTGACAGAGCCCGGTGCACATCGAAGTATCATGGGTTTGCGGATGTTTGCGGCTTGTCGGCTCAAGGCTGGTAAACCCCTCAGCCGAACGATACAACATCCTCATAGAGCCATAGAGCAGACGAAGATCTGATGCGTTTGTCGTCTACGTAGGGTGCAGCGATTTTGCTTTAGTCTGCTTGACACTATCACTGTCTTGATTTGTGGAGATTCGTTACAGACTTTACGGAAGTGGTAATTACTCGACGTAGCTTTTGCAGCCATGGTCGTGCGAGCTGCAGCTTGGAGCATGTTGTGGTGGCAGGCAAGATTCTGCATGCTTCAGACGGG
Organism: Symbiodinium necroappetens; assembly: GCA_905231915.1. Taxonomy (NCBI): domain Eukaryota; class Dinophyceae; order Suessiales; family Symbiodiniaceae; genus Symbiodinium; species Symbiodinium necroappetens. Next base: position 14,138 of record CAJNJA010009018.1, on the reverse strand, counting down.
CCCATGCTGCGTACCACCTATGCTCGGACTCCTTGGAATCTATGACCCCGAGGGCCCCGAAGGCACAGAAGCGCCAAGGCCCCGAACCCCGGAGCCCTTTCATACGAGGCCCTGCTCCTTGCCGGGACCATGGCCGTCCCTCTGGTCCATCAAGCGCCACCTGCATCTTTCAGTCAGGCACGTGGAGCCAGAAGGATGACATTCGTGCGGCCAGCGGTAATAAGTCTTGCAGCGACTTCCGATTCCAGATCGGATGTTTCTGCAGTTTCGGTGGTCTTCTCAGTGCTCTGCAGGTCTTCTGCTCGGAGTATCCGTGGCTGTGTGGCGACAAGATCGACTGCCGGAACAGTGCAGGCCGTTTGGATGCTCGTAAGACCTGTCCTGACCCTGGTGCAGCGGTAGCGGCATGTGGCACTAGCCAGAGACCGAAGTGGCTTGCAAAAGATGGCGACGTGCTCATGTGCCAGGTGAGGCTCCGTCGACAGAGGAGGTTATGCAGGAGAAGCTTCGTTTGTGGCATCAAGTGGTCGAAACGCACTTTGGCTCAATTCATCACAGGCTTGTGCTGGAGCAGGTTGCGTGGCCCCTCTTTACAAACATCAGTACATGTATCTGCGTAGGCGTGATGGAATGAACTGAGAATTTGTTTGAGCGCCGGCTGCCTCTTTTTCGGAAGAAAGGGCCCATGGAGAATGGCTCAGGCCGGGACAGCCCAACGAGAGGTCCTGGTGCTTCGCCAACCCTATTTACTGGGACCTCGTGGTGAAGGAGTGCGTGGCCAAGGCCAGGGCAGGGCTCCGGCTTATCACTTTTGGCTGTGGCCTTGGCCCAGGGCGACCTGAAGACCAGTGCACAAGTGCAGTTCCGGTATTCCGCCGCCTGGCTCTGGGTTGAGATGCGCCCTCGGTTGATTGTCATCTCAAGTCTCCATTTCTCGGCGGCTCAGGTTTTGAACCACCCGCTTGATGAGCTCGATGCGAGCTACTGCTTCCTCTGGGGCCACTGCCAGAACGAGGAGGTGACCAGCAGAACAACTCGCGAAGAAGCTATCGAAATGTGCTGCTCGCCAGAGCTATCGAGGGCCTCTTAAGGCACACACTGGGCGGACCACTGTGACGTTGCAGTGTTCCGGCTCAGGCAACCAAATCTTCCCGGAGCCGAATAGCTGGCAGAGTGTAGGCCGGGAGGTTCTTTGAGTCCATGTATCGAAAGCCTGCGCCGCTTTGGCAGGCTTCAGTGCAGCCCCGACCAACATTTCGATGGTTGTCAGTCCGCGGCACGTGGACTCGCAGCTTCTCTGAACAGATGTGATGCCTCGTGACGTTGATTCTGGAGGGAGGCAAGTTGAGCTCGTTGAGTTCGTTGGTCAAGAAGACACACCCGAGGTATACCCACTTCAACACCAGTGACCAGGTGGAGAGTTTTGTCAAGCTTGCGTGTGCACAGGGCAACTACCATTGCGATGTGGTCTACTGCAAGGACGGGGCATGCACGTGTCTTTACTTCGTGTCTCGACCGCACTTGATGAAGTTGCTCAGGAGACTTACTGCCAGACGGAGTACTATCGGCAGAAGTACCAGCACCTGTCACCCAAGCCGCGCTAGCCGCCAGCACGGAAAAAATGGAGCTTGCAATTGAAGCAGCAGGTGCCCAGCTGATTGCTCGGAATGCTGGAAGGTTACACAGTTGCGCCCATTCACAGGGTGTCATCAGTGCTGAGCCGACCCATGGACTCCCAGCTTCAAAGTCAGTTGCTAGGAACACGATGGTGGCGATCCGGTTGAGGACAGGAACAAAACTCGTCGTCGTCGTCGTCGTCGCTTCGATTAATAGTAGCGGCAAGAGGATGCGTAATTTCATTGGTAGTAGCAATGCTAGTTGTTGCGTGTGTGGTTATGGCAACCATAGCAAATTCTCGCTTTGAGCACCCAAAGGGATGTTGCCGGATACCCGTGGCGCCGAGCCAGAAACACGGCAACTGCCGACCCAGCTGCATTGCCACAAAACCCAAGTCCCAAATTTGCTGAATCACTGCACAGCCCCAGCAGGGTGAATTCGAATGTATTTGGCGCCATGGCAGCCATGTGTGCCAGAGCCCCTGATTTCTGGAGCTCGCAGCACGCCAAGGCAGGGGTTTCATCCTGCATGTGTCAATTGGAGCTCATTTGTATGGCGGAACCGGACGAATGAGCTGGGCAGAGCAGAAGAACAGCAGTTACGACAAAAACACCTTCGGAGTGACTGCATGTAGCTATCTGGCGGTGGCGATGACGGGAAAACACGTAGCAGGATAGTTGCGACGACGATGAAGACGACCATTCCTGGTCTTCCAACGCAGTGGTTTCTCACTATCGCTTCAGCACTGATCCTGTCGGTACTAAGCATCTCAATGCTGCGACTCATCCTCTTTGCTGTTCTTGGGCTTGCATGTATTTTGGTCTCCCACTTTCGTTTTGCTAGTGCTGTGAATAGGTTTTCGTGGACTCTGAGCACCAACAGGGTTGTGGTGATGAAGACAGTCTACAGTATGTGAAGAGCCATGCGGTCGATGCGACTGCTTGCGTTTGGAACCACGGCTTCTGTCGCGGCTTCAGCTGCGGCTGCTCTGAACTTGTTGATTGCCAGCAACTTGTGCCATGCGCAGTGGAACGGCAGGCGAGAGCCGGAGCGCGTACAGCGCTGGCCGCCCTTCCTCTCGCAGCGCTGGCCCCTTCTGCTGATTCCGGCGCCTCTCCTGATGGGCCGTCGTGCCGAGAGGAGGACCAGAATGACTCGTCGGAGGGTTTCTCCTCTCCGCTCCCGAGCCTTCGCAGGTTCGCCCCCATGCTGCGCCGGGCAGCGGGCAAGTCCCAGATCTTGCCCACACCCGGGTTGACGCAGAGTGTCTGGGAAGAAAATGCCAGGGGAGTTTGTTTCCTTGGAGAGACTTTGCTCTGCGCGGCACGGCGCGCCCCAAAGGCATGGAGCAGCTGCGCGAGCCTTTTTTCTTCCAGCTGGCAGACCTGGAGACGGGGAAGCGTCTAGCAGAGCGCGGTAGAGCTTCATGTGCTTTTGCCGTTTCCTGGCAGGACGAGAATGGTGCCATTTCAGCCAAAGAGCTGCTTGTGGCGATGCGGGTCCTAGGCCGGTTTTGGCTTGGGCCGGGTGTTGCATGACGTGATGAACGGACTCTTGATAGTCTTGGTTTCTGCGGAAGCTTTGGCGCAGGGCGTCGATCGTGTAGACATCACACAGCCTCACGTGCCCATGATTCCGAACTCCGTTCGAGGCATCAACATGCAGCTGAGTGGCTCGGCACACGAGTTGTGCAGGTTTGCCTCGCTTGGTTGGTTGCCGGACCGAGGCGATGTAACGCAAATCGTCTCGGAGCTCGACAAGACCGGCGACGGCGGGGGTGATGGGGGGCCCGGGGTGGCCGAGCGCTCGAGCAATGCGCTCAGGCGAAATCAGCTTCGACGAGTTCATGGAGGCCTGCCAACGTCCTCGGCGAGACGGCTTCAGGCACACGACAGGAGCCCTTAGCCTCCAAGTGTGCACGTGCACTCCACGAACATCCTGCAGGCGTGCCGTCCGCCGCAGCCGGGTGCTGTCCCGCTGGAGCGCGCTGCTCTTCGAGTCAGACGATCCGGAATCGCTCAGTGCCACGTCTTGAGACGAAATTGGAAGTTCTGCTGACAGTCAGCCTCATACGTTGAGCAAGGCACATTGCATTTCGCAAACGGTTTAGACAAGTTTAGCCGTTTCACAAGGTACCTTGCAAGTCGCGCGGGCTGCGAGAAACCTGTCCGACAAGATGACAGAGTCGGATATGGATCGATTACTTGGCTCCCTGACGACAAGCAGCGGCCATGTACTCTCCAGTCTACATGATATATTTATCCATATGCATGGTTTTACAGTTGCCACCATACACCCGTATACCTAGAGTTGAATATCCCAACATCTTAGGTGCCTGGGAATTGTCCTAATGCCTATATATCTATCTACATATCTATGTGCCTGTATACCTGTATGCCGGTATACCCAGCTATGCAGATCTAGAACTAAATAGACAGTCCAACACATAAATACATAGATGAGTACGAGAAAGTACCTACGAACGACTGAACGCACATGTCGAATGAAAATGTATATATATATATATATAATATCTATCTATCTATCTATCTATCTATCTGCCTGTATGTATATATGTATGAATCCAGTCTTGCACAACATGGAGCCATTTATTCTGTGCGGCCGGGGCCTAGGACCTTTGCTATCACACCCCAACATACAGCGGTGTGTAATTCACTCCATTCCCTAACCATCGAAGGCAAATAAACTTAAACCCACAAGCCAGCTTCGAGGCGAGAGCCCACCCGAGTCTCCAGCGAGCAGTCGAAGCGACACTGACAAGGAGGTCTTGCCCGAAGTGCCTAGCGTTGCAAGGTCGGGGAGCTCTTCAGGGTTCGCTTTAAGGTTTGGAGTTTGGAGCTTTCGAGCGCTTCGAAGGGGGCGAAGTGCTTACCTTGAAAGTAGCGGCAATGCAAACTGTTGGGTAATGTCAGTACAGCCTCTTTCCTGGAAGAAGAGTTGTTCCCACGTCACAACTGGGTTTTCCACCGGGCACGACGATGCTCTTTCTGGAGAAAAGTTGTTTACACGAAGTATTGTACGACTGTGCAGCGAAGGCTTCCCCAAGCTACAGCAGACTGAAATCGTTGCCGAAAACCCGACCAGCTACCGCAGGGCCCGCTTGCAGCAGGCGAATATGTTCGAAGAAAGGGTTTAGGCCTTTATTGGGGGGGGGTAGCCAAACGGAATTGAGGTTTTATTTTGTGGAACGCGTTTCGATCTCAGGTTGCGGCAAGCATCTGGAGGCACCAATTGTGGCCAAGAGGTGCTCAAGCGTCGTGCGTAGGTTGTTGATCCAACGCGTGAAGGAACACAACGAGCAGCTAGGAAGCTGGTGTGTGCTGCTTGCGGACAAGACCGAGATTGCAATATACTACCCATCGTTCATTAGTGTCTGTTCGATATTGTTAGCATCCGATTTGCGTGTATGTAGATGTTCGATGTCACACCCGCTGGTGCTGCATGAGACTCTGGCCAGCTTCAGATCCGAATTACCTTCAGGAGCTAGGCACCGACTCTGCTTGCTTTGGTCCCTGCCAGCCGTGTAGGCTTCGATCACCGAGTAGTCGTAGCAGACTTCAGCATCCCTTCCGATTGCCTCGTCGTGAAGGAGCCTCCCTTGTTGGGCAGTGGGCTCGCTGGGGTTCACGGCCGGTTACAGCTTCGTGCAGGGTCTGTGGTGCTGAGAGTGGCCGCCATTACGAGAGCCGTTTCACCCGTGCAGCAGGCTTCATGGCTGCAGGGCTTTAACAGATTCCTTATGTTTTTTCCTCATTCTGTTTGCTTATGGTGCGAGTAGAATATGCCCCAAAGAGAACCCAAGGTCAGTTCGGCCGGCCAGAAGCATGGACGAGTCCCACACGTCGAGCAAGGAAAAGGTGAAGCCCGACAAGAACCAGAGAGCAGCTATGCAGAGCCTAGCCGGCGCAGATGCGTTGCAGTTGCTTCTGCAGCAGGTCTTCGAGCGTGCTTCTCTGGATGGGGTGGTTACGGAGTCTTTCTACCTGCAGCAGCAGATCCACTGGGAGATGGAGAAATACCCAAGTCCAGATTTTTCACCTCCCAAGAGAATGAGGACCATGAGGAATTTGCACAGGCTCCTGTCTCGCATGAGCTTGAAGCAAATGATTCAGTGTATCCGACATAGCCCTGTTTGTGACAGCTTCCTCGAAGATGTGCAGACACAGATGGCCTCCATCAACGCAGCCAGTAGGGAGATCAGTGGCGTGAGGCTTCCAAAGTCCGTGTGGCTGTAGTTTGCCGTAGTAGCTATCGGCTCTTTCGGACGCTAAGCCTCGAAGTTTTCTGGCCCTGCCTCGCGGGTGTTCATTGATCCTCGCACCCGTGTGACAACGGCGTGCATTAATTTAATGTTGCGAGACTCGGCTGCGACCGGCGGACGTGCCACTTCTCCTTCAAAGATTTAGGTAGCTCAGTCCCTGAGTTGGCAGAGGATATGTGAACAGGGCAGTAGGCTTGATTTCGTTCTGGGGAGGCCGTGCACAACAGCATTTTATACGGTTCTGCATGCGAGTTTCGACTCCTTGTCCGGTCGTTGTGTTTCACGTCGAGTCACACCCCCCTTGCTTGCGTGCTTGATGCAAAAGTGCCTTCACCGCACTAGCCATTTCCATGGCCGGCGGGCTTGAGATAGCGCGGCTCCGACGTTCAGCTGTTAAACGGGTAGACGCCGGGGTTTAGGTCTAGGGCATACTTTCAGATTTCAGCGCAGTTTTCAGAGCCTGGATTGTAAGATTTTCGGGCTTCTTAAGGCCGTTTTTGGAGCTCCTTGTTCAAATCGAACAATTGGAACACGGGTAGTCTTACGATTGAGGGGATTCTCGGAAACTTAGATGTAGCCCGCTGATCAAGACCACCCCCGGATCAGCTACTACTCCCCCATCTTAAGGCCGGCTATGCTAAAGACCCTAGCCCGAAACCCTAAATCCTTCGACAAAAATGTAAACACCGTAGCTCTTCATGCAGTTCGGGAATCCAAACATTAAGCCTTCCAGCACTGAGTCCTGAGACGTTTGGGGTTTAGGGCTGAGGTTTAGGGTTCATTCAGGGATTCAGTAGAGGTATATACATGTAACCTAGACCTAATTGGCATCCTTATCATAGCCTTGCATCTCGGATCATGCAAGCGGATGCCTGAAGCCAAAATCCTAGCGCGAACCGCAAGACTAGCCCTAAATCTGAGACCCTAAACGTTAATCCCTACACCCAAAACCCTGATCCTGTGAACCCTGAGCTCTAAACCCTCAACCCTAAAAACCCCTGAACATTGAATCCTAAGAACCCTCAGACCTAAACCCATCTAAGCCCTACTTTATTAAACCCTACAAGAAACTCATCGTGAAACCCTATAGGGCCTATAAGAAATCTGTGGCAGGCAAGAAAGCACGCATTCTCCACTTCGCGCACCTGTGTATCTGCGAGGTACCACTTTTGGCAAGCTTTATGCTGATACTCGTGTGCTGGTCTTTTTATTTCTCCGTCTATCTTTATGTTTTTATGTTTCTCTGTTTCTTTCTCTGGTTTCCTTTCTCTTTATCTCTGTTTCTTCCCTGTCTTTTTCATAATCTCTATCTCTACTCCTATCTTTATCTCAACGTGCACATGCAGATGTGTTGTACGGTGTGTACATACAATGCATGTACATACATACATACGTACGCACGTACGTACATACATACATGCATACGTATATGAACAAACACACATGCACATACAGATTGACACATGTATTTGGTGTAGATGTTTTCATCTGATGCGCTGATTTGTTAAACCTTTGGACATTGCAAGCAAGCAGGCAGGCGTACTCACGCATGTGCCGATGCACATACACACATATGTGCATACACACATTGACATGTACGCACGCATCGCGCAGACACAGATGCATATGCACATGCGCTAAAGCATGCACACATGTGTCTCTGCATGTGTATGTGTAGATGTATGCGCCTGCAGATGCACAAGGTCATGTGTGTGCAGGCATTCATGTATGAAGAGAGGCGCATTGACATATTTTGTACACTTGTACGTATGTATGTCTGCAGGTATGTTTGCTTTTGTATGCATGCCCGTATGCATCCATTTGTCAATCTGTCTGCTTCTTTGTCCATTTGTCCATGTATCAGCTTGCTTGTCTACGTGTGCAGCCAACGGTGCCTTGAGTTGGACAGATACAAAATGTGCATGCATGCATGTACGTATGCATGCATGTACTTTGGTGCTTTTGTACATACGTACGTATGTACGCATGCATGCATTCATATAAGTAGGTATGTTTGCATTTTGCATGTGTACATGTAGATGCAGATAGAACAGTGCATGTATATGTATATGTATATGTATATGTATATGTATATGTATATGTATATGTATATGTTTACGTATATTTGTGTTGTGTGTGCGTGTGCTACGGTCTCCATCAGCTTGTAGATGCAACATGAGCCGGCAGTCAGTCTAGCCTTGTGGTATGTGGCTAGATTAACGATGCAGGGCTGCGAGGCATTGGGAGCCGAAGAATTACAGTGCAACGCCGGTAACTTCCTGTGATTGCTCTAGACTCTAGCTCTTCTCCGGTTTCTGCCCGAGGCCGCCGTTGCTCTCATGCGCTGGCAGCCAACTGCCAGGGCCATCGCGTGGCTGTTGCAGTGGCGCCTGCTGTTACTGGCGCTGAGGAGGGGTCTAGCAAATAATGCTTGTGTTCATTAGGAGGGGCGAGTCGCTCTGTCCTTTGCATCAAGCTGGAAACTTGAGAGGGGCCTTCAGAGCTTTCAGCTTCGCTCACTGTTCACCGGTCTGGAGATCAATGGAGCCCTTGTGAAGCAAGTGTCCGTTGGCTTTAGTTCTGCTGCCATCCTGAGTCTCTCCTTCGGAACTCCTTGTCCCGCAAGTCACTGTCCTGCGCAATTCTCGTGGTAGGACGAACGCCCCCAAACCCACTGTTATTTCTCAATTTAAGAAAGATGGGTTTTCGTGCCAGGGAGAGCTCTTCCAGGGTCCCGAGAGTATCTTCGCCAGGGTTTCTTGTGCATACGAGGGAAAAGACTTTGCAGAGTCGTATGTTTGAAGCATGGCCAGGGTGGGTTCAGAAGCCCTGCTTAGCGAGCTCCTCTCACAGCCGCTCCGGGAGTCGAAATGGAGTAATTATGAAGGAAAAATAGTACCGCATCAACATGGGGTTGAGCCTTCGGTCCCTGCTTTCAGCGGTTGGTCCAGGGTTAAACTGCCGAGGAGTCTTTCGCTGCAGATCATCTGCATAAGCCCTGCGATGCTGGAGCACTACGTGGGTAGTTCTCTAAATTAGGCCTTTTTGGGTCCCCAATACAGTACGGCACCGTTGTAAGGTGGACCCTAAAAGGGACCCTAACATAGAGAACGACCTATGCTCTGAATCTGCAGACGGCAAGCCGAAGTCAAACAGACGATGGAGAATTCGCATGCAAACGAAAGCGGGGGGCCTGGTAGCAGTCTGCCCAGACCGGGCTCACGAAGTCGTGATGTGAGGGTTCTGCATATAAGATCTTTGAAAAATTGCATGCACCCGCAGCCCTCTACCAAACTCCGATCAGTCGTGATTCAAGGATCCTCGAGAAGCCCTAAAACCCGGCACTTGAGATCTGCGAAGGAGACGAGCAACCCCCGGGGCAGACACCCTCGAACATGTGAAACCCCCTGCAAAAACCTCCCCAAAGTTTCTTAAATCCCTAAACCCTAAACCCTAGACCCTAAAACCCTAAAACCCTCAAACCCTAAATGTCCTACATCCCCCAAAAAGTCCTGGAAAAACCCGGAGGCCGCTTCTGACGGGCCGCTTCTTGGGGCTCCTGCTGCGGCACCGGCTCTCGGCCCGCGCGCTGGCCGCCGCCCGGCTGGGCTCCTTTCACTTTCTCTGGGTTTTTTTTGAATCCGAGGGGCCTAGGACGTATAGGGTTTCTTAGGGTTCAGGGAGTTTCTGAAGCCTGGGGCCTGGGACCTATAGGGGTTTCTTCGGGCAAGATCCTAAAGTAGTGATGCAAGGGTTAGATGGGGGTGTAGATTAGGATCCCTGACTTTCTGAAACCGCAGCTGATGGAGTTCGTCGTAGTTGTGCTCCCAGCATCGTGCAAAGGCCATGTCAGCCTGTCGAAGATTCTTTTTACACTCTCTGCAAGTCAGGTGCTACTCCGTACTCCTGGATGCGAGAGGGGAATTACACAGCAGCTCGGAGCAGAACCCCCGGCTTTGCACTTTCCGAGCTTGCCCGGCAGTTTTCTTTGGCTGCGGAGGATTCTCTACCTGGACTCGGCCCTCGCCGACGTGTGCGAGGATCCGGAGACCCCAAAGCACATCCTGAGGCTTGGCGAGGGACTTCGAATCCCTTTCTGCGGTTCGAAGCATTGCCGGCAATCGCCTTCCGGAGGATCGTGGGCCGACATGGGATGGGCTCCTTTCTTCGCCGCTTCCTCGTCTTCGCCCCACCAGAGATGCTCAGGCAAAGGGTGCCGCAGTGCTGGAAGCAGAACCTCCTGAAGAGGTGAGGAACCTCTCACCTCCCATGTGTCAGGCGTTGGTGCCAGCACAAGTCCACCGCGGTCTTGATGGCATTCGTCGTGCGTGAGACAGCAGCAGGGTGCCAAGGATTTTTCATGAATCAGGCAGCAAGCCGCATCCACGAAGAAAAGCTGGGTTTGCGACTCATCGTTTTCCTTGCCCTCCATCCAGGCAGTGGACTGCGCGGCTCTCGTCCACAAGCGACGGCAGCAGCTCCCTGCAGCGGTGGCGCGAGCCTGCCTCGAGCCAGGGGCAGACCTCTGGGTGCCCCACGCGGGCAATGTCTGCGGTTCTCGATTTTTTCGGTCTGTGAAAGTGAAGAAAGCCATGCCATGCCGTGTTTTGGGAGCTCTTGACGAGGCGATGCGCTTTTGCGCCGTGCCCGGCGCCCCGGCTCGCAACTGGCCAGCTCCCTGAAGGAAGCCTCTTCTGCCTACGGGCATCCCCTTTTAATGGGTTCTTCAGCCGGTGCCTGGGCCTCATGTCATGGCTTGTTTTGACATTTCAAGGTATTGACGTTTGGCTCGGTCGATTTCTGAACGACCCTCGCGGAGCCAGCTTTGCACATCGACTCCTTCTGCAGCCGAGATTCATCGCGCCCCGGCAAGGGATGTCAAGAGATGGATGGGTTTTGTTGCTCACACTCGCCGCTGAGCGTCACTTCAGATATGCGCATCAGCAACACTTGCTTGCTACATGGCAGGGTTCTCACCCCTTTCGAGAAACTTGGTCCCTGAACCTTTCTACGGTCGGACCGGTTCTGATGCATTACATGACCGGCGGCATCCCTGTAGGCACTGCCACAGGCAGTTGTTTCTGAGCGTTGCTGAGGACAAGGTGGAGGACTTCCTGGGCTTCCAGGAAGCCAGGGCCTTCGTGATCCGTCTGCTCCGGCAGCCTGGAGTGTACCGATTTGTCACGTACCTCGGATGGCAGCAGCAGTGGTGTTTACCCATGTAGGTGTTGATCCGTTCTTGCCTACCCTGCAGGTGGTTGAACCGAGATCCGAAGATGCAGCAATGGTTCGCACGCATTGCCAAACGTGAGAAGCCCATGCTCTTCATCACTGAAATGCTGCTTGAGCCAGGCAGCGGAAGCGACAGCGAGATTTAGGAATCTGGTGGTGGGGCTAGATGACATCATCCATGATCATCTTTCCTTTCGGTGCATTCTGTCGCGACATGCGAGCAGTTGTCAAGCGGTGGAGTACTGTATCGCCCTGCATGCTGGAACTGATCACACCGGCAGGGCTCAGCCGAGCATCTCACACTTGGTCCCGTCGCAGCTGTCCCTCACAGCTCGAATGACAAGCCCAGATGAAACACTGCTCGGCAAGTTCCAGAAATCCAGCCTTGACAATCAATCTCTGCAGCTCTGTTGCTGCGTCTCTGAGTATCGAGGGCTCTGCAGCTTCAAGGAGCTTGCGCAAACACTCGCTGCATTCGTGAGGCTAAGACAGGAGCTCGAATCCGAAAGGGCCCGGGAGAGCGAGAGAGCGCTGGCGAGAGGCAGCGATAGCGCAGCTTGCGGAGGCCTTGACAAGTTCATCGTGGATCTGCTGCTTCGACGCGGCAATGCGCCTCTGAGCGAGTTGGAGCCGATGCGGGAGCAGCCGGAGAGTTTTGAAAGCGCCAAGGACGTGGCCTTGAGAAGCATGTTGGACTACTGGGTGCACACAGAGGGCTCCTTCGCTTCCGTCTTCGGCTCTTTCTCCAAGAAGCCAGGCGCGTCTCCTGCCTTTGGGGCCTTCTACAGCATCGGCTGTTGCAGGAATCGAGCGAGCTTTGGCACGAGTTGTGATCAGCCCAGGCAACTTGCAAGCATCTTAAGAAGCCGCTTGGCATCGGGACAAAGTGCAGACTTGAGCTTGAGGCTTCCTCGACGGCTTCGTGTTCAGGAGCTTCAGTGCCATGCCATCTTCCTGCCGTGCTCAGCGCAGTGCGGAGTCTGGTAACGTATTGTAACCCAACTTTAAGCCCTCGACTCTGTGGAAGCAGGAAGTTCCTGTGGCAAGAGGGGCTCAGCGACTTAGCCCTGGAAGCCGCAACTTTGGCGCCTGGGCCGTTGAGAGGTCTGCTTTGGAGTTTCGCAGTTTACAGAGCGAAGGGGGCGAAGAAGTGTGGAAGATTGTGGAAGGCCAGAAGACCACATGAGAGATCCCAGGCCCTAGGTCCCACTCTAGAGAGGGCCGAGCCAAAGAAAGCAGGGTTTAGGGATCGCCTTGGGCAAAAGGTCCCCGATCCGTTTAATGCCTGCCGATGCGAATCCACGCGGGTCTGCTGGGGCAGGGCCCGCTAAGCACACCGGTTCTTGCCGGGATTGAGAAAAATGGAAGTGCGGCGTAGAGGGTTTAGGGGCGGTGTAAGCAACGCCTCGCTAGGACTCCACTGACCGATTGTGATAGCGCTTCAAAAGGGGCTGAGAAGGTGGCTATTCGTCTGGGTTGTCGCCCGCTTGAGATTCCAGGTCGGAGTTCGAGGCCTGGTGGACAACGTGCTGCCTCTGGCCTTCGCGGTCCTTCTGGCGATGCTGGTCTTTTCTGTGCAAGGTCGCCAACACCTGCGTTTCATCGGACTTGCATCCAATGGGTTGGTATTTGCTTGATTTTGTCCAAGCCTGGGTAGAACTCCTCTGATCTTGCTTGTATGCATGAAATGCCTTGTGCAGAGGAGCAAGTCGGAAATCCCATGCTTCCCTGTCTGTTGAGTTTTGAAGCTTCAAGGCACGCAGGCAGGCTTCCTGGCGCTCTTCGAGGAGGCCCGGTGACTTTGCCGACTTTTTCCAAGGCTGCAGCACGGATTTGGATTTCATTGGATTTCATGTCGAAGCGCCTTGTCAGGAAGGCTTGGGAGACATCGTGCTGCCGTTTATCGCCGCTTGGCTCTGGACTTTGGGTCCTGATCGGAACCAGCGACCGACCGAGCGACCGAGGCCGGCCTGTCCGCTGGCAGCCTTGGCCGGGATTTGGCCCTGGCCATGCGGAGCATGATGGAGCCAAGCGCCAGTGAAGCAAAGGCCAAAACCGGAGTGCCCTTCGCTGGGAGATGGGGCGTTGCCGCGCTGCTGTGCTGCGCTAGCCGCCAGCAAAGCAGGCCGCAGGTGACCGCAGATCGGCAGCGAGAGCGGCTCAAGAGACGACTATGTTACAAAGGCCCTTCTTAAGCCGAGCCCGCCACCGCGAAGCCAGAACTCACGAGATTCGAGGGCCGCTCAGGGCCAGCCTAGAGTGGAGCTATGCCTACATGTGGCGAGCGCTTCGGCAGCCGATCAAGATGGCGCGCGGAGTAGGACGCCATTTGGAATAGTCTTCCTTGGTTGTATGCGTCGGATAATCAGCGGATGGGCGCTTCGGTCCGCCTTACCATGACCGTCGTGACCGTGATGCACTGACATGACAGTCGAGTCTATCATACTTTCGAGAACCACTTATTTCTGCGACATGCTGCAGGATTTCATTGCAGGATGGGCCGTGCTGGCCATGCCCATCGTGCAACGAGGCTTCACAAGTGGCTGCTACTGTTTCAGTGTTTCATGATTGCTGCGCTCATTTACGTTCTTGTGTAGTGGAAGTTTTGTATCGCCGGTACATACCACCAGGATGCATCATGACATCCGGAAGTTAAAGTAAATTCACATCTGTACGCAAGTGCATGGACTTGTTCTGACTAGCAACGCAATTGCTGCTGCTGCTATTACTACTACTACTACTACTACTACTACTACTACTGCTACTACTACTACTACTACTATTACTACTACTACTACTACTACTACTACTACTACTGCTACTACTTCTACTAGGGTTGCGCGCCTCCTGGCGCCTGGTAGTTTTATGTGGTTCGAGGGTCCAAAATGCAGGTTTTAGCGCAATTGTTCAAAAATGGAGTTAAGCGAAAGGGGGGGCAACTAATTGAGAGGACTACGAAGTACACTGAACATGATTATTTTGATGATGATGATGATGATGGTGAGAT
>CAJNJA010009017.1:0-15069 GCA_905231915.1 Symbiodinium necroappetens | reverse complement strand
TGTGGGTTTTAGGGTTTCAGGGTTTATGGTTTTAGGGTTTAGGGTTTAGGGTCTAGGGGTTTAAGGTCTAGGGGTTAGGGTTCAGGGTCTGGGGGTTTAGGGTGCTAACTTCGGGGGTTGCTGTCTGGGGTGCAGGGTACTACGGTAGGGTTTACTGTGTAGGGTTTAGGGTCTCGTGTGTTCACAAGCCTATGGGCCTTAAGGAGTTAACTCGACACCCTGCCCTACCCCTCACCCCGCTGATGAATGCGCCCAAATCGTACCCAGCCATGCTAGAATCACGACGGATAAACGCTGAAGGCTGATACCAGATCGTGTATGTTTAAACAGATCGATAGATCGGTAGACAGACAGATGGATAGATAGATAGATACATACATACATACATACATACATCCACACATACATACATGCATGTGTACATGCATACATACATACATACATACATACATACATACATACATACACACATACATACATACATACATACATACATACATACATACATACATACACACATGACATACAAGACATGCATACATACATACATACATACATACATGACATGACATGACATGACATGACATGACATGACATGACATGACATGACATACATGACATACATACATACATGCATGCATGACATGACATACATGACATACATGCATGCATGCATGCATGCATGCATGCATGCATGCATGCATGCATGCATACATACATACATACATACATGCCTTTGCATGTTCATTGTGTTTACAGGTACATTTACATACAAATGCATACACACACACATACATGCATTCATACACACATACCATACATATCATACATTACATTTACACCGCATCTACATTCGTATTGAGTCACATGACGTTATGTTACATTACATTGCATTACATTACATTGCATTACAGTACATTAGATACATACATACATACATACATACATACGTACATACATACATACCTTTAAAAACAGGTGCTAGCTTCGTCGACTACATGCTTCCAGCAGATCAATCCCGAGACCTGGCCCAAATCTGACTTGAGCTTCAAGAGGCTGTGGTAACTGATGTAAGGGCTTCGGCCTCAGGGTTGTTTTGGGATTGGGCCGGTATGTGCACGTCTTCAAGTTGGTTCTCTCCTCTTTGTTGCGGACGTCGTCGTTGTTGGCTTCTTGTTAGAGTGTGTTTGATAGCGGATCTGGTGTGGTTGTGGATGTGGCTGCAGTCAATGCCGTCGTCCGTGCACGATGGGGGCTGACAAGCTCCGCGTCAAGGTTAAAAGTTCGGGAAGTTCGGTACGCTGAACTGTACATATCCTAAGGTTCAAGGTTTTGTGGTTCAGCCTTGTGCAGGTTTATGCTTTGAGGGATTATCACTGAGCGGTTCACGGCTTGGGGTTCGGGGTTTAGGGCTGAGGGCTTGGAGGAGCGAGGATTGAATGACACTCGCCGGAGCAGAGAAGAGAACACAAGGTTTTCACGACTTCATCAGCACGGCCGTCAAGATGGTTGAGGCAGTGGGCGATTGGCAAGAAGGCCGGCTCAACAATTCGAACATGTTTCTTAACATCAACCAGCATGTGTTTAGCGCGAAGAAAGACGTTGTGGAACGTTAAAGAAGTTGTGGCATGTTATAGTATGGTAATCTTATTAAGTAACCCAAAGGAGCCTTAATAAAGGGTCGCGAAGGTATTTGCCTCCATGGATGTTTCTGCTTTGCAGTGATCATGAACCTCGAGATGGCTTGCCAAGGCTGCTAGTTTATGGTTAGGGTTTTGCTTTAAACCCAAAGGGATCTATAACCGTCTACAGGGATTCTATAAGGGTTCCTATAAATAAAGGGTCCCTCTTAGTATCCCTTTTTGGAAGGGTGTCGTACTATTTTGGGGACATTATTCGGGACCCAGAACCACCCTGTTAGAGCACATGTGTAGAAAGGGAGATGTATAAACATTGTTACACGGACCGGCAGGCTGCGGACACTACAGATACACCTAAGGGCTGTGTGCATACAGATATATACACACTTGCACTTGTCCCTATGTCCACAGTATCAATCAATTCAGATGGAACAGTACAGTCTGTGTTCCGTAGACTTGCTCCTGCTCTCCTCGTTGTTGGATTTTTTGGCCGGTTGCAAGCCGTACAAACCTGAAGCCCCAACCCGTATGGATCCCTGAAAGATCATGGAGGTCACCCTGAACACTGCATGCTAAACCCTCGTCCCCAAACTCGAAACCTTGGGTTTAGGGTTCAGGGTTTAGGGTCCCCTCTTTGAGGCTACCAGCCGGGTCCTGTAGTCCGAAAAGCAGTCTCAGCTCGTTTCGACCCTTGGCGGACCAGGTGCCAGCCAGATCTCCCAGCTCTTTCAGAAAAAGTCTGGCACTCCGGCCTCGCTCCATGGCGTTTTTTTGTTTTATTACTCTATATTATCAAATATTATTAGTAATATTATTTTATTGTTATCAGTAGTAGTAGTATTATTATTATTGCGATTTTTATTGTTATTATTACGTTTTGTATATCAGGTTTTGGGGTTTAGAGTTGAGTCGCCCGAAACCGTCTGCGGCTGCTTTGGGATTTTGGGTTTAGGGCTTTGGGTGTTTTTTTTGGGTCGGGGTGGTTAATGTCGCTGTTGGGAGGTCATCCGATCTTCCGAATTCCCGAATCACCTCTATATCCCTTACCCTAAGACTCCATGCACCGATGCAGTTTTTACTTGGGCCTTAAAGTACCTATACAGGGACTACTTTAGGGCTTAACTCAGTACATACTACACAGGTACATGAAGCCTCAGGTTTAGAGTCCCAAAAGACCCTTAACACCCATAAACTTGCATCCATCTACGGAATGTCGGGACTCCATCTCTGAGTCTTTATCTTCCCATACTGAGCCTAGAGTTTACATTTTTGGGGTTCAGGATGTATGGGCTTTAGGATCTACTGATTGGGGCTGAGGATTTATTTTTGTTTGGCTGTTGGCTGTAGGCTTGATTATTTGGAGTTCAGAATCCGGCCTTTACAAGGGTGGAGGAACCAATGCCATCAAACGCCGTACCCTAACCCCTCAACCCTGAACTCCTCAGCCTAAGTAATAGAAGGAGGCGGCTTAGTTCCGAGATGCAGTTACCTAGACCTAGACGGTAGGGTGTATATAGTTGGTATATACCCCTGTTTGAGGTGACAACATGCATGGGTAGTGTGCTGTAGGAAGAGAAAGAAGGGGGTCGCGGTGTCGCGGTAATGTATCGTTGCGACGCAAGGTTCTTCAGCAAGCATGCTTCGTGGCATGGGTACATCTCCCAGTCGCCAGTCAGTTTGACTCAGTCCGACCCTAACCATACTCACACCGAGGCTACCCGTCACAATCTGTGATTCTGCTGGCCTCACCGTGCGGGGATCCCCAGCATGTGGAGCTCTTTTCAAAGCTTTGCGTTGAACCGTGTTACTGTTGTTGGTTCGTGCTTGTCATGGAACTCGTGACGGTGAAGGTGCCACCAATTACAATCGTGGTGGTGGAACCGATGTCCATCTGACACTACCGCGACCACTACCACCTCCACCACTGCGCCTCCTCCTCCTCTTCTTCCTCCTCCTACTCCTACGCTTACTTCCAACCCACTCCTACTCTTACATTCACTTCTACTCCGACTCCTACTCCTACTGCTGCTGCACGATCACGACTGCGACTAAGACTTCGACGACGACCACTGTGACGACGACGACGACGACGGTTGCTGCAACTTGCTGCTTCTTGTGTACTTCTTTCTCCTCACCTGCATCTCCTTCACCATCATCATCAATGGTCAGCATCACCGTCACAGGCGTGTCACCAGCAGTGATGTCTTTTGTTGTTCTGCCTGTTGTGTACTTGTTGCATCTTCTGAGTCATGAGAGCAGCGATACTGGGAAACGACGGACAGCTGTTCAAGCTCGGTACAGCCCCATACTTTCCACATGATCCTTATGTCTGACGAGGGTGTCCACATGCTCAATGTTGGTGTGTTGGGTGGTGCAGGATGCTTAATGTGTCAACACAGAACGGTCGGCGCGAGTTGGTCATGAGAACTTCATCATTCGCTCTCTTTCCCGGTGAGAAGCGTTTGGGTAGTTCTCCAGATTAGGGACCTCTTTTGAGGTCCCCCAATTCAGTACGGCACCCTTATCAAAAGGACCGTAAAAGTGACCCCAGTTTAGAGAACTACCCATGTGGTACCCTGGCCCAGCACATAGACCTAAACATGACCCTCGCGAGCGACAGCTAAAGCTCGAGGGCGGTGGAGTTGTACCACATCATCCTCCCAGACAGCAGTGGCATGTCTGCGCCTGAATCCGGGACTTTTGTAGAGGGGTTTAGGGCTGTGGGCTCACGGTCTAGGGTTTAGGGTTTAGGCTTGTGTTTCTGTGGCTGCATATAATCAGGACCCGAAAGGGCACAGGTTTCGGACTTTCTAGTTGGCCGTTGGTTTCAAATCGGACCTTGGACTTCGCGCAGCTCGTGTTTAGAGCCAGGTCGGTTACTAACTATACCGTCTGGGTTTTAACCCTAAGCCCTAAACCCTCATGGTACATAGTTCGGTGTGTTTTCGTCGAAACAGCTGGTAGTATGTTGTGAAACCGGCACTTCCGTGCGTCAGAACCCTTATAACATTGTAGATCTGTAGTAGATGGCTAGACAGATTTCCAGAAGATGGGTAGCCTGTTGCATAGCAAGCAACCAGTTGGCAGTTGCAGCTAATGACCTAGAACGTCAGGGCTTCAAACCCGATCCATTGCCGACTAAGACAAGCAAAGTCGACACAGACACAGGAAGACGAACAAATATACTTCGCGACAAGGTCAGACTTCTACAGATTCTGAATGACTTGTACCGAGTTGTAGAGATGCCTGAAGACTCTAATTGCAGAACAAAAGTAAAAATGCTTCTTAGATGTTATACACTGTTGAATCTTGCAAACATTCTGAAATGTGCTTAGAGGTTGTTGGAAACATTGAACGTCTGCAAAAGACGTTGTAACACGTGCAGCAGCCTGTGCCAAAATAAGGAAAGACGCATCAAACCAACAACAGGCAACTTCGCAAAAGCACATGCAAAGACAGGACGACACGCGCGCACACACACACACACAAAGACACGGTGTTTGGGGTTTGAAGCGTTGCGGTTCCAGGTCGCTGCAAACCAGCCAGGAAGTCAGATGGACAGATAACAGGTGCACAAAGACAGATGGGCATATTTCTGAATTTCTTCGCAAAAAGCCACACAGCCAGACAATTCGAAAATGACACGGCGATAGGGTGGTTGGTTACTTGTATAGACATAGACAGCCAGAAGGTAAAGATGCATAGACAGCTAGCCAGGCGAGGAAGATGGATAGTTCAAAGCAGGCATGTAGGCACGAATGTCAGGTGACAGACTACAGCTGTATTATAGAAGCCTGAACAGGTACACCAAAATTGTTCCTCAGGGTTCCTTATTGTAACTATACTGTGAAGGAGCCCAAAACCCCTGTCTAGTTATCAAGGCCTCTACATTTTCTTCCGAAGCTGCCTAACCCCACGTGAAATACTACTGCACCCGTCTGCCTTTCAATCCCAGGTTTAGGGTTTAGGGTTTAGGGCGTCTTCGATTGCCACCCTCCAACCTGCACATGAAGCCCTGAAGTCTAAACTCTGTGCCCAGAAGTTGGAGCCTGCACCATACAGTAAACCTTATGCCTTATAAGCCGCTAGCCGCCCCAGGCCTACGAACCGTCCCTAAACCCTACACCCAACTACCTGTCATAACTGCTTTCATCCTTCAAGCATCCCTAAACCCTAAACCGAACTGCCTGTCATAACCTTGCAGGCGTACTCATCTCATCGGAATCACGGAGCTTGATTCTTCGAGGTCCCAGTACGGATCCATGTCCGAGTCGGAGGCGACGTTATGTCAAGATGTGCTCTTCAGGGCTTACCAGTGGCCCAACAGACCTACCTTTTTAAGGAACCGTATATAGAAACCATGCAGCCATACATATTAAGGAGCCCCAAAAACAGGTTGGGATTTTCGGCTACAGGTAGGGTGTGGGGGTCTCGGGTCGACCTAGGGTGCCTGAAACCTTCACTTCCTCAAGGTGGTAATTTGGAATTTCGTCAGGGCCGGGCTGGAGGCATAAACACCATGAGGGTTTTTGTTGATAGGGGTCGGCGGTTGGAGGTTCAGGGATTTTGGGTAGGCTCGCAAGGGTCCTGTTCATCTATTTTGTTTCACCACAACGTTCCATAAGGGTCCGTATGTGGTTTTTGATATGGCTTGTAATAAGGGTCCTACGGCTAGATGGCTTACTTTTGGCTTAGAAAACTGTTCTACACAAGTGTGCATTGTATCTGAGGCGTCTATAGAGGTACTCTATGGTTCAAGGTCTGAGGACCCCAATACCGGAGGGTCAGTGAGACAGGGGTGATGAAACCAGGACTTTAGCTTCATGAACCTGTGTATCCCTGTACAGACTCTGTCTTCGGATTGAGCGTTCATGCGGTTATTGAGAGGGATAGGGGGCTGAGGTCGGGTTTAGGGTTATGGGTTATACCCGCAACATTTTAAATTTGTGTCTGCACTGTTGCTACCCATAAGCCGAAGACGGGATAGCTGTTCAGCCGCTTGCTCCGATGAGTGGCGCATGTCCCTCAGCAGCAACTCAAATCGGCATAGACCGCAGTACACACATCTGTCTCGGCAATATCATGAGTCCACCTAGCCTTACCATGGAATGTTTTCACATTCGAAACAACCTGTTGCAGCTCCCACGCCAACAACCCCGTGTAGGTCTCGGAGTAGGTGTTGAGTACTTGAGGACTCAGACTCTTTCTGGGGTGTACAAAGGTTGCCCATGTGACTAGCTAGTTCTAGACCCTAACCTTCAAACCCCAAACCCCTTACCGTAATCGCAAACCCAAAGCCACTTACCCTAATCGCAAACCCAAAACCCCTAACCCACTCTGAATCCACAAATGAACCTGGTTCCAGGGAGGCAGCTCCTTCTCACGGTGGTCGAAGGCGCTTTCGTTTCACATCCGTGGCGTCTAGGGTGTGGGTTTAGGGTTTAGTTCGGGTTTTGGGTTCGGGTTCTACGTACCTTGGAGTGGGTTTCGGAATTGGGAACTCCGTTTTAGCTAGCGCTGAGCCCTATCAAGGCCCCTAGAATTCCTACACCGACGGATTTCTGGGGGCATTGGCTGGTTTGGAGCTGGGCTCCTACATCATGCTGTGCGTTGTGACTCGAAGCAGGTTTTGGATGATGTCGGAGTTGTTAACGTGCTGATTTGGGGTTGGCTCATTGAAGTCAGTTTCTTCAGTGAAAGCTGAGTGGTTTCGAATTCGCTTATTTCTCCGAATTCAAGCTATCTGCTTCATACGTGTGTTAACTCCTAAACCCTAATTCAGAAGGTCTTGGGGCTCCGGGTTTTAGCCCTTTGGTGCCTCTCTCTCGTTCGATCTCGCCTTCGGCTCGAATCCCCCAAGCCAGGATCCAACTCTTCCCGAAACCAGGTAAAGAACAGACCGTCAACCCCAGAGCCATGCTCATAGCACGTGAGGTAGGCCCTAAACCCTATAAACCCTAGACCCTGCCTCTGAACATGCGCAGGCCTCGGCTTTTGTTCGTGAGGACGCGAGGCTCCACAGCAGGTCTCATAATGGCACGGAGCATGTAGGAGCCATCTCCTCGATTATGTGCTACCCGGCCTCCCTGCACCGAGCACACGGAAAGCCGAGCACCAATTCGTCATCATACCCCAACCTCCCAGGTACCTACTATATAGGGTACTAGAGCCCCTAGGGCCCTATATAGTAGGTACCTGGGAGGTTAGGGATAGTTTCATAGTAGTACATATGTAGTACCTCAAAGACAAGTCGTAATTTTAATCGCAATAATACAGTGATACTAGTAATAGTCACAGTCGTGTTTGTAATTGTAAAAATCCTCCATGGGCCCCAAACCGCAAGCTGCCCTGTTTCAGGGCTCCGGTGCTGGCAGTTCCGAGGCCAGGGGTGTTTGGGGGATAGGGTTTAGGGTGTTTGGGGTTCAGGTTTCGAGATGTTTTGAGGCTTTCAGGTTGGTTGGGTGTAGGGTTTCATGGGTTTGAGGGTCTCAGGTTTAGGTACTGACCGTCTTGAGCAGAGTAGGTCTGTGAGTGGTTTCAGATTTCAGAGATCCTCTCAGCACGGTGCTTCCTGCAGTGCTGCGTCAACTTCTGCCGATGTCATCCACCTTGAACCAACAAGCTCAACCTAAAAGACTAGGTATCCTAGGCCAGGCTCTCGAGCACTCTTCTTTATCCCCTATTCGCGTCTGCGTTTCCTGCAAGAGGTAAAGAGCAGAAAGTCTGTACACATTGCCCTAAACCCTTATTCGCACCGGAAACCTGCCTAAAGTTTCGTAACAACCTCAAAGTCTTCAGGATCGCGGTGACAGGAGGAACGTCCGGACGCTGAGAGATCTGCAGGACATTGGACTTAAGCGCTTTCGGAGTCCCTGTGTTGTTTGGTATTTGATTAATGTGTTGTTTTGGTATTGAAGGTGTAGTTCTGTCTTTGTGGTGTTGTTTTTGGCTTCCCAGGTGCGCTTTGTGATTTCTGTTAGGTGTCTGGTATGTTAGGGTTTCAGATGTTATTCCGATTTCGGGCTTCAGGCAGTTCAACGTGGTGTGGGCGCGATTTGTTCGATGTGATTCACTGGAGCAACCAACTCGAGCGCACAGCGGATCTACATAACGAGCCCAAGCAGATACACACTCTTGCTTCTCAACAGTACCTATAGTTTCCATTGTAGTGCCTTGTTGGTGTTAAATTTATGGGCTCCTAAACATATAATTTGTTTAACCAAAAAAGGGAACTACAATGGAGATTACAGGTATATTGCGAGTTTTGAGGCTTGTTGTCCGAGGTGAAGCTGCTGCTGCTCTTCATTCTGTGAACCTTGCAATGCTCCATTCCCCCCAGTGTTTAGCAGTGTTAACCTTAAGGGTCCAGATGTTATTAGAGGGTTTCGGGTCATTACTTGGACCCTTATAGGGTAAGATAGTTGTAGTTCAGGGTTTAGGGTTCAAGGGTTCAGGGTTGAAAAGGCTTTCGAGTTGAAGCTCGAGCTTGAGCAGCGGCCTAAGCCCCTCACTCCCCATACAACTCTTGCGGTGCCTCTTTCATACCAGACCCCAAAGGTCCTATGGGGGATACTTTCCTAACTCATAATAGTACTTCCTCTTATAGAAACGCAATCTACTATGTAGGTACATAGGACGTAACTTAAAGTTCAAGGCTCCAAACCCTAAACCCTCAACCCTAAGCCCTAAGCCCAAAACCCTTTAAACCCTCAACCCTAAGCCCTAAACCCTAAACCCTTTAAGCCCTAAATCCTAAGCCCCAAACTCGTCGTCCCAAGCTCTGCGCGAACTTCAGAGAAAGAGGTAGGTTCTGTCGGGTTCCTGGGGGCGGGCGGTATTTAACTGGCCCTAAACCCCCAGACCCTGAACACTATGTCCCAATGTAGGGTTTCAGGGTTAAGGGTTTAGGGGTTCAGGGTTTAGGGGTTTAGGGTTTGGGGTTTAGGGTTTAGGGGTTTAGGGCTTTAGGGTTTTAGGGTTTAGTGGTTGAGGGTACACCCCAGGCGAAGCTTCATAAATCAAGCAAAGTTGAGTTTGGTTCCTGCTGGGTCTTAGGCCACGACCCCTGGTCATGGTTTGGGTCATACACTTTGGGCTTGGGGTTGCCATAAGGGTAGTTCTTTAGATTCGGATCCCATTTAGGGTCCTTTGCATAAGGGTGCCGTACTATTTTGGGGACCCCCAAAAAGGGGACCCTAATGTAGAGAACTATCCATATAGCATTGTTACGAAGGTTCTTGCAACGACTTGAGGGCCTTGGAGGTTGCGGCTTTGGGCTGCAGGAGTTTCGCCCTTGTAGGCTTGTTGAGGGTTTAGGGGTTTAGGGTGTAGGGTCTACGGGTTTAGGGTTTAGGGTTTCCATCTCTTGACCCAGGAGCAAGTAAGACGATTCGAGATTCTGCACATGCAGTATAGGCGTAGGTAAAATTGCACCTTCAAAATCCCCAAAGCCCTTAGACCCTGAAGCCCTAAAACCCTGAACCCTAAAACCCAGTACAGAAACATATGGAACCTTCGGTCAATCCCGAAACCACCATGAAACACTTAAACACCAGATCCTAAAACCCTAAACCTAAAACCCCAAAATTCTAAATCCCTAAATTCCCATGATCTGAAGAAAACTCCATTCCCATACCCTAAGCCCCAAATCCAACAAAAAGCAAACAAGAAGGACAGCCAGGTTGGCCCTTTAAGGCCTCTGAAACGATCGTAAATATGATCATCGTCAGCCCAATAAGGGAAGATGAAAGAATCCCAACGGCCTACCTAGATATAAACCAGGATTCTTCTGGTGGTCCCCGATCTTTGTTGCAGCTGGGCAGCGCAGTGGGTAGTGCAGCGGGCAGCGCAGCCCAGGCGCACTCTAAAAGGGCTTTGCTGCAAGGGCCTTATGCAGACATTTACCGGGGGCTTCACAGGGCATAATAAGGCTTTAACGATCCACCGCTGCCTGGACCCCAGATCCCCAGATGGGTAGTTCTTTAAAGCAGGGTCCCTGTTTTTTAGGTTTTAGGTTCCCCAAATAGTACGGAACCTCCTGCACAAAGACCCCAAAAAGGACTCTAGTTTACAGAACTACCCAAATCGAAAAAGCCTGAGTTTTCAGCCACAGTCTCAGAGGCCCTGCACCCCTAAAATTGAAGACCCCAACCACGGAGCTTGAAGCCTTGCCCTGAAAGCCGCATGAGCAGAGGCCGACAGAATTATAGTATGATGTTCAGCTGTATATACTTCCTACCTCAAAACTTCTTATAGTCTACCCCCCCCCCCAAAAAAAAAAAACCCTAGGCTAACTCTTAAAGCCCTCTATATTCTCAAACTGCCTACTTTTCGCATGTTGAGGCCTTCCAACAAAGTAGCTCGCATGACTGCACCCAGCCCACGAAACGTTGGTCCCTGGGATGTACTTGAAGCAAGACCCCAACAAAAGCAGGAAGACAGCATGTCTGAGACTCAATCTGTGGGCTCTTCCGATGGAAGCAGCTGAAACTCGGATGGCAAGGAGTGTTTGGGGGTTTTTCTTGAGATCGAAAGCCCTTGAGCCGGAGACCCGATAGGAGAGACATCAAGGCATTTTCTGAGGTGGGGGTTGCGTGGTTTCAGGGTGGGCTACAGGCTGTGGATTCCGGAGTTTGAGAGAGGCAAAAGGGAGCAGGCTTTGAGACGGTAAGGTGGATGTTAACGTCCTTGAGTGAAATTGTGTTTGGGCACGGTTTCCCTCTCCAGGGAATCTGCTGCCTAATGCTGTCCCTTCTTCGAGAAACACCGCCTATCACCGCCTGCCCTGAAACAGTCTCATTTTTAAGTGGCATGTCTTAGCTAAACAAGGGCGTGATGCTAGGGAAAAGCCTCTCCCAAAGCGGGAGGATGGAATGGAGCAAGAAAGTGAATGAGTGCAGAGATTCCTCTAAACCCTAAATCCTAAACCCTAAACCCTAAATGCTAAACTCCTAGAGTGCATAATCCGAATCCAAAGAGGATGAACCGAAAAGCCCGACAACCATGACCCAAAGGGTCCTATGTATTGTTATGAGGGATACTTCCCTAAATCATAATAGAAATTCCTGATATAGAATCCCTACAATCTACTATATAGGTACATAGGACCGAAACCCTAAACCCTAAACCCTAAACCCTTTGGGTGAGAGGTTCCGACTCTTCCGTGACATCGGCTGCCGGCCTCCTGTTGCTTGGCGAAGTCGGGTTTAGGGTTGGAGGTTTTCTGCGCTTTTGCAAGCTGGGTCTAGCGGTTCAACCAGGGTTCAGGCTTTAGGGTTTATTGCTACGATAAGGTTGCTTAATAAGTTCTGAAACCCCAGGCACCTTGAGATTCTCAAGATAAGTGCATGCACCAGGGCCCTCCTTGGACCCCCCCAAATCATGGGTATTTGGGGTCTAAGAGAGCGTAGATGGAGGGGTCTAGGCAAGTGCTATCATTTTAATGGATCTAGAATCAGAGTTGTCGACATATAGGTTGGTTTGCGGCATTCGATTTGCTCGGCACGTGGAGCCTCTGCCTGTTCTTCGCCTGTGGGTAGACTCTCTGTAGGACCCTGTGCTCCAGTCATCAGGGTCCGATGCACTCTTGATTCTACGTGCCGAGCACCTCTGCTCGCAGGTTTCTGGCGGACATGATTCTGCCACGGCCGAGTCAGGCATGTGCCCTCGGTTGTCCCGTCTCCTGTGGAATTTACCGGCTCGCATTGCACCTGTTGCTTGGTCGGGCAATTTGTGTCCGGTTTGGGTAGAGCGTTGAGCCCTCGGCTCGCTTCCTCCTGTTCGCCTCTCCTGGTGATTGGATGCCTCAGCCTTGCCTTCCACTGCAGCGGCTTTTTGCTGCTGTATTCCAAGTCCTCCTTTTCCGCACTCTTGTGCAGTTGAGCCTATAGGCCTGGTCGGCTTCGTCATCTGCGGGCCAGCCGCCTTGGCTTGGGCAAGTGTTCACCTCAGTCGAGTTGCTGCTGGCTCGGGCTTGTACTCGCGTCCCTGTTTGCCTCCGTTTCGGTGTGCTAGCTGCAGCACTTCAACCCGTCACCGAGTGGCTTCGACAACAGGTGACCACTTTTGGAACCGGTTCCCAATTGTTTCACCCTTGAATTCATTTAGCAATGGACAGGTCCTTTGGACCCTATGCCCAGAGGAAGAAGGCCGCTATACAATGCCCCCAAGTCCGTGCTTGCTGATTCGTTGTGTGTAAATCCTAAACACCATGCAAACCCTAAAACTTAAACCCCAAGCCCCAAACCCCAAACCCTAAACCCTAATCCCCACACCCTAAACCCTATAATCCTAAACCCTAAACACAAAACCCGTTAGAGCCCTCGGCCCCAACCGACCCTGAAGCCGACGGTTAGAGGACTCGAGTCGGGTTGAGTGAACAGTTGGCCTCGAGGGTTTCGGGCTCAGGGCAATTATAAGGGTTTAGGGTACGTGGGTGTATGTTGATAAGATTTTAGGCTGCATAAGGGCTTAGGGCTTCGGGTTATTTCGAAGGGTTTAGGGTTTATAAGTTTCGGGTTTAATTAGTGTTTAGGGACTCAAACCTCAAACCCCGCTAGAATCTAGAAAGCACGAGTGTCCTTAGAGCCTCGAACTGCAGACAACGAACTTATAACCCTAAACCCCTAAACCCCTAAACCCAAACTTAGGAACAAATGGTTCAACTGCCCTGAGTTCCAAGCTGCCTCTTGCTTGCAGAGCGAGCCGCAGGATGTTCCTTTTGTGGGTTTTTTTTCTGAGTTTCATTGCTGAGCCCGCGGCTCTTCATTGTCATTCGTCCTACTGAAACTGTTGCGTGCTGTTGTTGATGCTATTGTGCGCCCGCTATTTGCTGCTGCTGCTGCTGCTGGTGGTGGTGGTGGTGGTGGTGGCGGCCATTAATGTTGCTCTTAGTGTCCGTGTTAACTTTGGTGTTGGTGGTCGTGCTAGTGCTGGTGTGCTCATTAGGGTTAGGATCAGCGTTAGTGTTAGTGTCAATGTTAATTATTCGTGGTATGACTTCTACTGCTGCTGGTAGTCTTCGTGCCAGGGCAAGTTATAATGGAAGTGGTTTTGGCGGTGATGACGCTGGTACTTGTGGTCGTGGCGGTGGTGGTGGCGATGATGGTGGTGGCGTTTGCGGTTGTGGCGGTTGTAGCAGTCGCGGCGGTGTTGGCGTTTGTGGTAGTGGTTGTAGTCGTGGTGTCTGCGGTCGTGGTTTGGGTGAGACCCGCGCTCTATAACAGCGTAGTATGTTAGGAATTTAGCGGGGCGTTAGTGTAGTCATCTTAACGCCGGGATTACACTTCGTTGGTGCGGTCCTTGCCTGAGTCGTGGTCGTGGTCGTCGTTGTTGCTGCAATTGTGGCAGTAGCAGTCGTCGTGGTCGTCGTAGCTATGTGTGCAATACAGGTGGCACCCGCAGCATCCCGCAGCACAAGATTGCATATTATATGTCGAACCGTAGAGACATGCTTGCTGCGTCGGTTGCTGCGGCTGTGCAAAGGGAAGCGCGGGTTTGGTGTTTTGAAGTCGTGCCAAGTAGGACCGCTTTGTGCATGTCTGCTTTGGTGTTAGTTAATGGCGATGGTAGGATGTGCGCTTTGGCGCAGGGCTTCCACGCGGTATGTTCGACGTTTGTTGTACTTTAAGTAATACTTTAAGATATGATAAAATCGATAATGAGGACGAATGCCACCCTTGCTTGAAGGAGTCTGCTGCAACACACTTTGATCATTTGCCATGTCAGTCGAAGTCCCTTAGTTGTCCAAGTTGCAGCATCCACGTATCGCCCAGCCCCCAATAATTAAGTCGGACAGCAGGGCATCCTGTACAGATTTTTTGCTGTGAAGAAAGTAAACGTGTAATGGATTGAACATGGAATTCCAACCCCAAGGAGGCGTAAAGGTCCGACATCACATTTAACCCAAGCAGTTCTTGTTACAGTAGTGCCAGCCTTAGCTCGGACAGTAAGCCATGAAAATGTTATTGTTTCTGCTGTCATAGCATTGACAAAGAAGAAAGCCATGCTAAGTGGCACTGTGAGTGCTACTAACGGAACTGGTAGTTGCTTGCATTGGCTATGAAAGTTCCCAAAGCCATAATTACCAATACTATTTCGGCAGGTTTCTTATATACTATAGTTACAGAAAAATATACCCAAAAACCTAATTATTCTAAGAATCATAAGGCCCCTATATTCAGCCCTCAGCCGAAAGCCGCACTTAGATGGAGTTCGTGGTGGATCCTTTCTGCAACGAGCTGAGCCTTCGAGAGGTGCGGACTTCCCAGGGAAGCTTCGGGGTTTAGAGGGTTTAGAGGTTTTAGGGTTTAGGGGGTTTAGAGGGTTTAGAGGGTTTAGAGGGTTTAGAGGTTTTAAGGTTTTGGGGGCCTTAGAGGGTTTAGAGCTTAGGGTTTAGAGGGTTCAGTTTAGAGGGTTCAGGGTTTAGGGT
>CAJNJA010009016.1:0-15069 GCA_905231915.1 Symbiodinium necroappetens | reverse complement strand
AGGGCCGGACCCGAAACTGAGACCCGGAACTCAACACCGAAACTGACCCGGAAAACCCTGAAACTCACAACTTCCCTGCTGCAGTGTGGCAACTGGTAGGAAGGTAGCAATTTCTGTGTTGGTCGGCGCCACACACAGGTAGTGGCATTGGAGTTGTCAGGAGGGTACTAAGAATCCATCTGAACAAATGAAACAAAAATCAAGCGCCTCGTTCGGCAGAACGGGATCGTCGGCGTTGGCTGTGTCTCGAAGGCCCTCCAATCCCGGATACTCCTCCTGCTGACGGCTTCAATTGGCTGTGCTGCCGACATGCTGCTTTCCATCTCTGCAAAGCAAAAATTACCTTCTTCTGTACAGTAATTGTCTTGTGCCTGCTGCAAGAGCGAGGTGCAACACGCGGGTCCTGCTCGAGGGCAAGCTGATCTTCGCCGTACCCCTTCCTTTCAGGCAGCATGGTATGAGGCCCCAAACTCCTAAATTTAAAAGAACAACCTATGATGTCTCCGATCTGGGGCACTTGCTCAGTGTGGGGACTTTCATCATACTGCGCCGGATCCTGGGCGACCTGGGTTGGCGGGAACCACGCGTTGGGCAGTAAGCCGAAGCGAAGCGGCTTAGTGTTTAGGGTTTGGGTTTTTTTAGGGTTTAGGGAGTTTAGGGTTTAGGGTTAAGGGGTTCAATCCCATGTGCCTAAACGTGCTGCAGTGTGAGCCCATAGACAAAGGCATCAAGATTAGAGATTGAGTTTGTTCAGGCATCTTAGGGTAAGGCAGGAAAGAGCAGGAGACAAGGGTAGATTTGGATTTCTAGTGGGAGGGAGGGCTTTGCAACATCCCAGGATGGCCTGCGAAGCAATCTCCTCGAGAGGATCCTTCCTGAGCGGCTTCAGCCGGAGTTGAAGCTTGAAAATGCACCCTCTGCGGTTCGAGCACATCCGAAGATAGCAAGCAGACCGCGCCAATTGCAGCTAATATGAAGCGTGCCAGATACTCTGCAGTAAAATGGTACACAGTATAATCTAATTGAGCAGGACACGGCGTGCCTGCATTTCAGAAGCCTGGAGATATAGTCCGTGAGTGGCCTTGGAATGTCAAACTGCCCTGCAACCGCCCAGGTCCTTTTCTTCCGAGCCTTTTTCCCACACTGCTGCTTAGTAGAAGGACCTTCCTACACTACGAACAGGAGGAGCCTGGGAGAGGGCCTTGAGGTCCCCACCACCGGTGCACCAACAGATTGCAAGCAACCGAAACACCTCATGCTGCGCTTCATTTTCGGTGGGATGCACTCTAGGGCGAGCTCCGCGCCACCATTGAGTCAGCCGTGCTCCGTTGCAGTCTACTTCCTTCGCAGCCTATCTAGGTACAGAGGGGAATTGAGTCTCTGAAACTTGTTCAAACCCCAATTTAGGGCTCTTGTTGAAATACCAGGGCCCCGGTTCTATGGGGCCTTCCGACGCAGATCCCTCATGTAAGATCCCAGCAGCGACCCAGGGAGCTGCCCCTTTCCCCATGCCCTGCGACAGATCTCAGGAGTCCAGGCACCCCTGCAAGGCAAAGAAGCAGCCCAAGAGCACCAGGAAGAAGATTCCGATCCTGCGGCCGGGGGCTCAGGGGAAGAGTTTGTTACCTGTTGTGTTGGTTCACCGCTTGAAAGTTCTCCCGGAAAGCCTCACCGGTGAAAAGAACTCGTCCGCTGACACCTTCCGTGGGAACAGAGACGTTGAAGACGCAGGCTCCACTGTAGACGCCCACCTCGACGTCAGAAGGCGACACAATCAGATCCGGCACCACTCCTTTCCTCCGGCAGATCGAGCGTCTCTGCCTTGGTACCAGCAGAGTGCCCCTTCGAAACCATTTCGGTGGTCATGCACTGTCAATGCCAAGGTGCACGTCTGTCATCACCTGCGAAGCTTCGATGATGACACCCAAGGGGTCCGTGCCCGCCTTCAGGCAATTCGTCAAAAGGCAGGCCCCATGAGCCATGAGTGAGCTCGTCGTGTCTAGTGAGGGGGGCCTGGAAAGACCACGTCGGCATTTCCATCGGAATTTTTGTGCGCACCGTGCCGTAGATGCTACACCTGAGCTGGACGTTCCTGCTGCTCAATGCCATGATGCGATGAGTCGAGTCCACGCCCAGCTGCAAGTTCCACGAACCATAGCAAAAGCAGCGGGAGCGGTAGCACAAAGTAGCCATCGTACGAGTAGGGTAACAGAATGCTAAGAATGCTAAGAGGAACAGCCGCAGTCCAGTGGATCTCTCAGGTTCAGGCAACGGAAAGTTGTATGCGTATCCAGCACACTGCGGATCGCCTTGCAGCATGGACAAGCGAGCTTGCTGAACCGTCAGTTCAAAGCACTTCGAGCACAGGCACCATTCCAAAGCAACGACTCTTCCTTGCAATTCCACACTCTACCCTGCCTGTGCAGATTCTCTCACATTCCCGCTGATCCTGCCAGCTGCTGCATCCGCATTCCAAGGCCATGTAGCACCCCATAAAGCGTGAACTGGCTTATGCGGCAGGCGCGCAGGATCAATGTGGTACTTCCTTACACTAGGAACCGCTTCCTCTGTCGTTCTCGGCTACACAGACCCCCTATATCCTTCTAATGTCAAGAACTGCTCAAGCGCTGCTCCCACTTCAGCCACCTTGACATCTCCCGCATAACGGGCCATGCGCCGATTCTCACGATCAACACCTGGGCAATGCAATTGCTCGCATAAGCGCAGCCCCAGCAGACAGCAGTGGGTCATCGTAGGCTCAAGACATTCGCCGGCGCCGATGGTCTGATACCTGGTTGCCAGGAGCAAAAGGATTACTGTAGGGGCTCTTAACCATGAGGGGCGCTATTCGGTCACTCTGTACTCGTTGTCGAGTCCTTACTGCCTTACTGTAAGGCTTCTATAACGGCTCTTCTGATCCTGGTCCATGCTGCGCAACAAGTGATATTCGCACAGTATGCTCTCAAACAAGGCGGGCAAACTCGTAGCCGTCGGCCAGCATGCCCATGCAAACTCCTTCAATGCACCTGCACAGTGCGAAGAACAGGGGCATTCATGCAGCATGGGCAGCTAGCAGAAAGCTCTCAATCATGCAGGCTCCACGAGTCATTGCTTGTGGTGGGGTCTTGATCATTGCACGGTCGATATGCAGGAGCCAGTGTCTGGCATGATCGCTGCATCGCAGGAACACAGCGGGAAATATGCCATTGATATGGTACTGGTAACACTGATAGTAAGCGTGATGATACTTACAATTTTATAAGACGACGATGACTGGTACTGTTAACAATGATGATAATAACAACAATAATAAGATGATAATTAACAGCGGTAATAGCTGATAAATAAATAAAGTTACTGATAGAAATCACAGTAAGAAGAATAACTAGTACTGGTGGTACGAATAACTCAATAGCCGTATGAAAAAACGCTAATATTCCTGCTATTGATAATGACTATCATAGCGACTAAGGATAATGACAACAACTGGAATCATAACAACAACAATTACAGACTTCCTGCATTCTGCACGTGACATGAAGCTCAAAGCTTTGCGAGGCCCACTGGTTCACTGCACAGCCCGGTCTTCGGATCACATCTGCCTCCGACACAGCACAGAGGGATGCAACAAGCACTCTTCTCGCTCTGCCCCCTCATTCCTTAGCTCGGCCTGGATCATAGCACCAGTTCGGCGCCTTGCGTCTACCACCGCAACAAGCCAAGATGCAGGGAATCGCAGGGAACTACACAGCATACGCACATATCGCTCTCTCTCGTGCTCTCTGCCTCTCCCGTAAGACCTTTTGCAGGGCATGCGGGGCCCTATCGGAGAACACTTTCATTCCAGTGGTCTCTACTTTCGGGAACAGACGGTTGCCGTGGAACCAACCCTCACGCTGTACTTTATCCTGCCCCCTGCCGCCTCATCTCCGCGCCATTCCACGCCCTCTACGACCTATTGCATTTTACCGCTCCCCCTTACTGTGGTCTGCAGCTCCCCCTTTTACGTTGCATCAAACACTAAGCCCACGACCGAGTATGCACAAACAAAAGACGTTGTTACTGTCGGGGGCTGCTTGCCGCGGTTCCATATCTCTCTCGTTGCTTTGCTTTGCTCTGGGGTAAGGAGGGTTGGCAGACCCAACCCCCCGCTCGTCAGAGCACCCCATCCACCATAGGGTTCGGACGTTTCTCTCTCTGTCTCTCTCGGGTACGCGGCTCCGGATAAGCAAAGAGCTATACCTTCCCTGCCGCGCTCTAGGCGCCCCCCACATGTTATGGAGCCGTGTCCAGCCGCCAACTGGAAAAAGCACCGGGGAGATCCCCGAACAAGCCCAAACCAATCATGAAGCTCCAACAGGAATCAAAATAGGCTTCCCCCGCTATTCAATGCAGCAATTGATTCGTTGGTCAGGGATACACATGTGTGCGCCTGTCCAGTTACAACCGCCCGGCGCGGTCTCTTATATTCATGTTTGTTATCTTGTTTTGCTTGTTTGTTTATTTTTAATTTGCTGTTACACACACATACATATATATATATTATACACTTGCAGGCATCCATACGTACCTTGCATGTGCATACATCCATACCATGAGCATACCTAACTGCATACATCCATGCATTCTCGCTCGCATACTTATGTGCCTACTTACACCCATCATCACACAAACAAACTTACAATCAGTCTTGAGATGTCGGCCTCACACACCACCCCACGCTGCTCGCAAAGATCCTGTGGACGGCCTGCTTGGGGTCAAAACTGAAGAGAACAAATGGGAAACATCGATCAAGGGAGCTTCACGATCGACTGCGCCACGGCCTACGCATAGGCCATTCTGGCACATGTCCTCTAGAAGAGGCTGGGGTCAAGCATGATGCCTTGATGTGCCTTCTGTGCAGCGACTCACTCACTTACGACTTCAGACCCCCTACCGGTGCTTTGGAACACCCACCCGGTCCTGAACAGTAAACTGCCTCCCATCGTCACCTGTGACTCTTGAAAGAGACGCAACATCTGGCGACTAAATTCAGGCAAACAGACTGCGTTATTCCTTCGCGGTCTAGCCACAAGGTGTTTCGTCCGGCAACTTGTCATACGTGCAGCGGCCGGTAGAGGGATGACCTTCGCTAAGGGTGCAAACGAGTCCCGTTCGGCTTCTTTGAGACTTCTTGAAGTGCACCCGAGGTTGATGCACTCGCCGCCAGACAAGCACGAACTCAGTGGATCACATGATACATTGTACCTGTAAGTTTGGCAGGTGCGAAAACCTCAAGTTGTGCAATGCATTTGGGGCACCCCAAACAAAAATCCGCGGTGCCCTCGCAAAAGCCGTTCTGGCATGAGTCATTGAGGGTATAGAAGATATTGTCGTCACAAGGGTAGCCGTCCACTTGGTTCTCGTAGAAGCACCTCGGCAAAGAGAAGGGGAGTTCCGAACAAAAGGGTTTCTACAAAGCTCTTTTAAGGTTTCTTTCAGGGTTTCGATGGGGATTTGCGTGTGCGGGGAGTAACGGGAACCGCTTTGGGGAGTAACGGAAACCAGTTCTGGACACCGTAATGGAAACGGGCGCCAGTGCCGCTAATAGACACAGGAACCACACCCCGATCCTAGCCAACACTATCCCTGGAAAGCCAGGCAGCAGAAACATATGCAACTCTTCTGATTCTGTGGGGGACCAGTTCAGCATTGATCTTGCCTCCTATGCGGCGCCACCCACAATTTGATGCAGACCTGTCTAATGCCTGGTGACCTGGTGTTGCAGACCTGTATCGTGAGATCTTTCCACGGCGTACTCCAAGACGATACGCTCTTTCAAGCACAACGACCCTTTGATTCTGATACATAATCTCGGCAATGGGACATCGTGTTGCTTGTGCGGGACCGCGGCCCTGTCCAAAGCCAGCGGTATGGGCGTACGGCAGTAGATGCTGGGAGGGATTGTTCGGAAGCTCGTTTCCACCCATGCGAGTTGCACTTACCCGGTATTCTTTCAACTCCGTAGGCCTTCAGATTGAACGCAGAAGCGCAATCATGTTGATTCCTTTAGAAAGTATGTCTCTGCGTAGCAGAGGGGAGGGCTAGAGTACCGCCTTGGGTGGCTCTTGCTGATGCAG
Organism: Symbiodinium necroappetens; assembly: GCA_905231915.1. NCBI lineage: Eukaryota > Dinophyceae > Suessiales > Symbiodiniaceae > Symbiodinium > Symbiodinium necroappetens. Next base: position 8,950 of record CAJNJA010009016.1, on the reverse strand, counting down.
TGGTAACGTCTGTGGCTGGCACAAGCCCTTCTCGGAGTCACATCGGCCGGGTGCCTGCATTGCTGGAGCTTGCACAGCGACCGGGCGATCCCTCACAACCCACATTCGATGGTTGTTTTACGGCGGAATGACGTGGCATAAGGGTGAGCCAAGGCAACAGAGTGGCATTGTGAATGCCGCGGCGCTCTCTCAGAGTGAAACATGGTCGCCAGTTGGCGACAGTCACCGAGCTTCTTCACTGCTTTTTGGCTCTGGCTTCTGGTGTCTCCTTGCGGTGCTTGAGAGGTGCACCACTGACAGCCACGCTGAGGGGTGCCCTGCTGGTTCTCTGGTGTCCTCACTGAAGAAGCCTTGTATGCTGGGTGCCTTCTTGCCCAGGCCATAGTACCTGGCAAGATGTGCTAGGCCCTAGGCTTCGCGAGAAACTGTCGGTAGGCAAATGTTCACAGGGCACCAAGCGGTCGAGCCGAGCATGGACAAGAACACGCTGCCAAATACCATGCAGATCAGGAGGTAGCCGATGGCCCACACCCCGGCATGCATCCTGAAGCGCCCACAGCACGTAATCCAGAAACACCGGAAAGCTTTGGCTGAGTCTCGGGCTTGGTACTAGATGCATGCTCAACCCATCGCACCAGTAGCGCATCCGGTGCGCTGACCTTGCAAGGAAGGAGACCGCCACATGTTTGTTATTACCAGTATTGTCTGAGTTACACTACTATTACTGCACTTTTACGATTACTATTACTAGTTACTCTTACTATTACTGTTGCGACTACTGTTGCTATTACGATTACGACCACTATGACTGTGACTATGACGATTACCATTACGATTGCCATTATGACTGTTACCATCACCAGTACCATGACCACTTCCACTACCGCTTTGGTATTATCACTATAACCACTATTACTAGCTTCTTCATCCGCTCATTCGTATCACTCGCCCCCACGGTTTTGCTGCGGGCCCTGAGCTTGTGGCCAGGCCATAGGTAGCTTCAGCCTTTGCGATGGCCTTCTGAAAGGATGCCACGTTGCAGCCTGGGCTCTCTGCTGGCAGGCAAGTTAATGCTCCCCTCCCCGGGTAAATCCTAAACCCTAAATACTGCAGGGTCCCCTTGAAAAGGAAGCCCAATATTCGATAGTAAGGTCCCCCCCCTTTAAAGGGTACTAGGTTTCTAGGGTTTAGGGGGGTTGGGGGCTTTAACCCCAAACCGACCTCGGGGTCCTATTACTATATTACTGTAGTGCAGTACTAGGTTTTAAGGACTATGCACTCAGTTACTATAGTAGTTTCCATATGAATTGCTATGTTGATTACTATATTCATGACTATACTCACAGTTCATTTATATAACTATACTGCGATATTACTGGAGAAGAGTGAAGGATATGATGCATAAGCCATAAGCCATAAGCCCCACACCCTCAACCCGAAACCAACATCCTGAACCCTGCATGTCTTTTAATGCTACACCCTATGTCGCACCTTAAACCCTGCACCCGAAACCGTCTCGAACCGAAAACAACTATCGAAGGCCCTTTCGGAATTCAACTTTCTCTTGGAGCCCGACTAGGGCACGGGAAGCCGCCGGCGAGCTGCACGACCTGTAGCAGCCCAGCTTGGGCCAATTCCCAAGCAAAGAGCCCATCTTAGAATTCAGAATAGTACCCTAAACCCTAAACCCTAAAACCCTAAACCCTTAGGTTGTCGCTTCCTGAGGTTTTGAAAGTCTCTCTTTTTATTCAGTTGCACTGCCCTGGCCCTGGTCTCAGGGCTCCCAGCCCCGTGGCCAGCTGCAGAGTCCCGGGACTCGGTGAGCAAACGAAGCTCATGTCTAGGGACTGAAGGAGAGGGCTTTTAGGGTTTAGGGTTTAGGGGTTTAGGGGTTTAGAGCTTTAGGGGTTTAGAGCTTTAGGGGTTTAGGGGTTTAGGGGCTTCTCATGGCCCTCCCAACTTGGCATCCACTCATGCACACACAGCATATATCAGGCACCAACGCCATCGCAGGAAAAGTAGCCAGACCTAGGAGAGGCAAGCGGTGCTCAAACTCTACGGACAAGGGGCGCAATCGCACAAGTACAATCCTCACCTTATGGTCACATCACCCCCTTCCCCGACTCACCTAAATTCTGCCATGGGCATTTTGGTGACCTGCCTTGTTGAACTGACCACTCTTCTACCGGTTGCCTCCTGAATGCAGCCTCCTCCCACTGCGCAGCTCCGTGCCCATAGTCGACTTTGAGATTGATATAGGTACAGAGACACGTCTCCTCTCGAATGTCTTACGTCTTAAGAGTGCGCGGCGATTCTAGTGATGCGCATGCAAGCATAGCAAGGAGATGTCGTCGACCATCTTGATTTGAAGTCCCTGGAGGAACAACAACTACCTTGTTCTCTTGCAACGACTTCACCGGTCATGGCGTATTTGCATGGAGTCACCACAGGATTGCTTAACTCCCTACAGAGCGCAGTTCATGTGCTCGGCTGCGATCCGATCAACAGCAAACCAGCACCCTCCCACGCCTCGCGCTTGAGCTTTGGAACAAGAAGGTGTCTGCACACAAATAGAAACAGAGTTACAGACGTGCAGCCACACACACACACACACACCCACGCGCGTTTCCTGCAGCAAGCCCTAAAGATGGTTGAAGCTCTCGGAACAGCCCCTGTGGATCTGAGGTTGGCATCGAGAGTCTGGCTTGCTGCAGCAGTCAATGCCAACCTGAGTCTGAAGGCATGGTAAATCTGACAATGAAGTGAACAAATCCACGCTCTTTCGAACTTATTCTGCAACAGTTGGCAGCTGCATTTGCTGAGACAAGCTAGCCATGAGCTACAATGTCTTCATGAGCAGGTCCATCCCTCCATGGACTCTAAGGTGCTCGCGGCCCAATAGTTTACTCTTGGGAAGTCTGCGCCAGCCGTGTCTGGACCTGACAGCACTTTCACCGCATGTGGAACAGCCTGTGCGAAGTGCCAATGCCAGTAAGGAGGCCACTGAGAATCGGAGCTACGCAGAACAGCTGCGTGTCCTCAGGGATTTTCTTTCTCTGCCCTGGTCGCAACAGAACACTTCAAAGAACTTCTACCATCTTCCGTCCTTGAAGCCAACGGATCGGCTAGAATCCACCGAGGTGTGGTCGAAGGTCCCGTTGACCTGGCAGATGCGAAGGATTAAGGTCTATAGGACCTATAGACTTATAGTGACGTAGTGCCGGTGATGGGAGTTTAGCCTAGCGCCGCAGCTTCCGAACAAGAGCATCCCAAATTAGACCCTGCGGTGAAGCAAAATCAAATGCAGCCAAGCTTCCCCTCGGAATGACAATGTGGCGGCGTCCTTCGTTTTCTGTACACCGGTATATGTGTATGCACCTGTGCACATACTTGCACGCAGATTCACACACTTTTACATAATTGCCTACATGCTGCACAGAATACGATAGCATCAAGTAACACTGCATCGCAGCACAACACTATAGAGGTCTCTACGGCACAGCACATGTATGTGTAAGTTATGACTCTATGTAAACAGTAACGAAACAAGTAAACACTTTCATAATATCAAAACTCATGCATGATTTAATTGAACCAACATGCGACATGTAAGTATTCAGTGTATATTTTCAGGGAAAGAGTGATCGCCGCACGCTTCATGACACCCTCGTCATCACTGAGATGCAAGCAGAGCGTGCTCCCGCTGGTGTCGCTGCGACAGTCCTATGAGGCATCTGTGCAAACACAAGTAGGTACTTTGAGCGGAAAGTACGAGTTCAGACGCTTTCCGGCATCTCAGGGCCCAGCGGAACTTCCTGCTGCCTGCGGTCTATTAACAGCAGCAGTTTAGCTGGGTTCGTAAACGTGCTTGATGGGCTTGGCATGTCTCACATTTCGCGTGACACCGCGAGTCGAGGGAGCCACCCTATGTTCATCCACCAGAAGAGCCGCCAGTGCTGATCCCATCCTCCAGCACTCTGATGGATGCTGCACTGTGATGCTGAATCACTTGAAAAACCGCTGCACTTGACTTCGCACAGCCCGACCTTGCTGTCCCAGAAGGGTCCCCATGACGATGGCAACAATGCAAAGGAAACCCAGAGCTGCCAGGGACACGGGGCCCCAACCTGAGAAAGCACAGGCTGAACTTAGTGGTCTCCGGAGAAGTCTCCATTTTCATTCAGAGACTTCCGTTCGTCTAATCACGCAAGGAGTAGGCAGGAAGGGCTCGTCCGGGGCAGGCACGCATTCCGTAGAACCACATTGTCACGGCACTTGCAGAGACCACCGAGAGTGTCACCGTCATCCTTTCAGCGTGCCATGGGTGCGCACAACATGCAAGGACGTCATCCCCATGCAGCAGCTTCTGTAGGCGCTGCGCAGCCAGCAGGCATTGATGGAGATGTGAGCCAACATGCACCAAATAATCATCTCCTGAGCAAAGCCTACATCTAGGGTCGCATCTTCGCTCAGCTCAGGGGCTGACCCAGAGGAAGATGAGGACTGGAACCAGGACAAGGATCGTTCGCCTGGGAGTCTTTGTCAGAACAGAGAGCAGGATCTGGAATTTAAGTGACCCATCTATGCATCTGTCTGTTTGTCTGTCTGATCTGTCTGCACTTACATAAATAACCATGAAAAATACGTCTATCTACATACATACATACATGCATGCTTGCATGCATGCATGCATGCATACATACATAGATACTTACATACATACATACATCCATCCATCCATCCATCCATCCATCCATCCATGCATGCATGCATGCATGCATGCATGCATACACGCGCACACACACACACACACCTTGCGCACACCTCCAAGCATGCATGCATGCATACATACATACACCAGCCCCGATGCATGTGGGTAGTTCTGTAAATTAGGGTCCCTTTTTAGGTTCCCAAAATAGTACGGCACCCTTTTCAAAGGGACCGTAAAAGGGATCCTAACCTGGAAAACTACCCATGTGAAAGTGAGCCTGAGCCCCTGTCGCACGAGGTTGTCGATCCTTATCGCCAGCGCCCAGGAACGAGTATGCTCCTTCATACCTCGGCAGCAGCAAATGCATAGCACAGCTGGCAGGGTATTCCTGCGAGACCGGTTCTCAGCACCGTGCGCTGGCTGCTTATCTTGCGCAGGGTCCTGCAACCGCAAGACCCTGCATACCCTGCCTCTGTCGATCATAAGAACTCACAAGAGCATGTGATAAGATATAAAATGAGCATAATAATAATAGTAATAATAGTAATAATAATAGAAATAATAATCGTAATAATAATAGTAATAATAATAGTAACAATAATAGTAATAATAATAGTAATAATAATAGTAATAATAATAGTAATAATAATAATAGCAATAATAATCGTAATGATGGGTCTTCTGGGCACCTCTGCCACCGTGAAATGAGGCGGTGGAGGAAGATCTGCACTCGGCGCGTACGGCGGGGCCTCGTTCCGGGGAACAACTTCGCCTGCGCATCTAATGACCTCTTGTGGCAGGTGAACTTTAGGGTTGAGGTTTAGGGGTTTAGGGTTCTGGTATCTTCTCGATTAGGGATTAGGGTTTCGGGCAGTGTAATTTTCACCAACGGAGACTATGGGTGTGGATGCCCTGATCTAAGTAGCGACACACTAGCCCAAGACCCCTGGCGCCTGTCCAGGACCCTGCGTGGCGAAGGCAGCAGCCATGAAGGGATCCTCCGATAGCTTCACCTGCCCAAGGTTCACCTGGCATCTCGGACTTTGCAGTGAAGGAAAGACCGCTTCGAAGGAGAAGAGCGTCTTACGGCTATGGGCTCTGGCCTGTGATGCAGGGGCCGTCGGGGCCTGATCTGACCTCGCGAGCTGCATTCCGCTATACCAGATCAAGACTCGAAAGCATCTGGGGATCTGACTGCATATAGAGGCCGGGCTGGGTTCCATAACGAGGCCTGACGTCTCAAGACAGATCTCACTGGCCGCTTTTGAGAAGCCATGTACTGGGGTCCAGGCCCTCCCTGACCACTCTGCAGGTGTGTCAAGAAGGGGTCCGCTGGCACCTTACCGCAATCTCGCTGGCAGGCATGGTGCCAGGAGAAGCTGTGGGTCTCACCGGCTTGCATTGCCTCTCCCAGTAGTCCTTCACCTCAGCAAGGGCAGGGCGCATACTATACACTGAAGCAGCACTTAACGCATTGAGCCCGCAACCTGCTGTGGGGAGTATTCCTGAAGCTTCTCACCCTCATGATGCCAGGTAGCACAAGTCAAACCTCAATGTCTGAGACCCATGCGGACTGATATCGCTTGACAACTTCTTCGAAAGTTCTGGCCTGCTTACAGACGAGTCTTTTTCTGTGACTGTTTTTTTGCCAGCTGCGGCAGGTACCGTACCTTGCCATCCTCGGGATCAATTCTTCTTTCTGCCATCGCTGCACTATCGCATGAGGCCTCAGAAGCAGAACCCTGCCTTAAACGCCGACCAGGGGCTTGAGATCCAAGGCTCAAGCTTCGAGTGTTCGCTTCGCTGATAAGAAGGACAAGCCACGGCAGGGGAAGGCCAGTGACAGTCCCAAGCGTGGCTCTGATTTTTGAGCCGGGCTCCGGGTCGGACAAGCACGCTCAAAGCCAAAGGGCGCAGGATCCAAGATCTGGTGATCTAGGATTAAGAGTTAGCAAATATCAGCAATCAAAGATGGCTATGAGGACGCTGTAATTCCTGCGATTCATGTTTGTGGTCCCGGCCTCGCACTGATGCCTTGGTGAGCAGTCCACCTTGTTGTAGTCAGGGGGATGCACGGCAATCCCAAGGTCTAAATAAAAGGCTCCGTTGTTCAAAGGGGATCCTTGATAAGCCGAGAGTCTGCACTTACTCGGGGTCCGGCATTTTCGGAGACTCGAATTTGGGAGGGCCTTTCTTTAGAGGGATAAATCATTGTCAGGGCAAGCGGAAAATAGAAGTCCCAACCCGCGATGCCTGATAAACCGGTGTCAGATGGCTCCGAGCACAGACTACTCTGAAAGTACAGACAGTGCATCTTGTGCGAAATGCTGTCATGCCATGTAAAAGGCACCTATGAACACCTTGAGAGAACTGAGGCTGAGGCATCATCAATCAGGCAAAGGTCGGGAGTGCAATATCGATAGGTATTGCAGGTCACACCATCCGTGTGCTTGCATGATGGTGGCGTCAGGGCACAGTCATAGAACAGATCGTCCCTGCCGCAGGTCTACTTCAGTTCGCTTGAGCTCTCGACTGCTGCTATATCATGCTTCAATCGTGCCTCCTGTTGACTACGCCATCGCTGAAAGTAAAGCCGTCGCAAAACGAGGGTTGCTGGCTGCCTTTGAACCTTAGCTGCAGCCTCTGGTCTGGAGACGTGAACAGGATCTGCTGGCCACGATCATATGACACAGCAGAAGCGGCAAGAGGTCCAATCTGCCACGGCTGACAGCAAACATTTGCTGCGATAAAGGCTCCGGCTTTCGGCACGTGCAGGTGTTATAGTTGCCGCACGTCCGCATGCACTCGCGTGCCTGGATCAAAACCAAATTGAGCATCACGAGGGCGATGCATCACGATGCAGTGCCGATGATGGTGATGCTGCCATTGACAATGATGACGATGCTGATGATCGGGGTGACACACGAGGCTGTGTTGAATCTGCTGGCGGTGCTACTCCGGTGGTTGAGATGGCACTGGTGATGATGTCGATGAGGAAAAAGATGATGACAGGATGAGGACTGATCTGGCGATGTGCCGAGAAGAAGAAGTCACTGTAGAACATAATGGGTGACGTTCCTGCCTCGTCTGAGGCACACATGGTTTCGTTGACCTGCGCAGCTCTCACTCATGCCAAAGCTTGCTGGAATCTCACAGAGGTGCCCCTTTGAGCCCAATCCTGGGTGTGTGCCTCACATGCAGGTCGACATCGGTTGTTCATAAAGTCGTTGGCGGTTTCATTGCACCATATCCTTGCAACGGACGTGCCTAGCTCGGCTTCGCCGCCCCATGGAGCGCGCGAGTCTTTCTACCCTGTATCTTTGGCATGTCATGCTGAAGAAATTCCGGACTCTGCTAAGGAGGAAACGCTGCAGTGGCTGGCTCATTCAGGACCTGCATCACGAGGGAGCTTCTGTGTCGGCATGCGCTGTTTGTACTATCGATCCATCCACTGTGCAGTGTTTGTAGATTTTGTAGCACCTCGAAAAGATATAATGGCGGAGTCAACCAGCTACTGCAACTTGCGCGCTTTTGCCTGAAGCTGGAATCGGCACTCCTGCCGCAAGCGCAGGCCAAGTTCCTTGGCAAGCACAGTGAGGGTGCTCCGCCAGCTGACAGTTCATGATTTGTAAGCCATTCGCCCAACAGTCCCCACACACCAGAGGGCAGTGTGTGTCTATTGCCTGGCAGAATCTGAAGGGATACGCTCATCCTACCAAGTCAGGCACTGGAAGCTTCTGCCATAACGGTGCCCCGCAGCATGCCTCTAGCCAAGGCAGACAGTCTTCTTGAGTGAAACCCCAGTTTGCGTACCTCAGAGCGCTCGAAGATCTATGTCTGCGCATGAAGAGTTTTACTGAGGCCCGAGCTCCATGCAGGCTTGTCGGGCCTCTTCCCGCCTAAAGGAGGGAAGTACTACAATGGCGCAGGAAGTGGGGGAGGAGAGTAGCAACAGCAACACCTGAATAGACTTCCGGACTACTACAACTACCAGGTAAGTGTACCAGTGCGACTGCATGCGACTGCTACCCACTACTACCAAAACTACCACTGCCACGACCACGACCACCACCGCCATCACCACCACCACCACCACCACCACCACTGCCACTGCTGCTGCCGCTGCCCCTGCTATAACAACAGCAACAGCAACAACAACAACAGCTACTACTACTACTACTACTACTAGTAGTACTACTACTACTACTACTACTACTACTAACTACTACTAACTACTAC
>CAJNJA010009015.1:10000-14771 GCA_905231915.1 Symbiodinium necroappetens | reverse complement strand
ATAGATATAGTATCATGGGCCCCAAAACCTATTCTAATTATGACGGCCGCGACATTAGCACGAACAAGTGCTACTCCTTAAGCAGGGATCCTTAGTAATGTGAACATAATGTTTCGTTCTGCTATTCCTTAGTTATCGGTTCCTTAGCAAGTATGTCTGTTGTTTAATATACCCCAAAACATCCCAAAGCCCTCTTCTAATTATCTGGGCCCCTGTATTAGCTACGAAGGGTGCTCTGTGTCCTATGATCTCTGTTCCAAAAACCCCAAGCAGAGGCATGGAGGTACTGCTAGTGTAAGGGTTCGGGAAGTCGGGTACATCATGAGTAGGAGCTATTTCACCTAAGTCTTAGGGCTTCAATTTTTATGTCGGGTGTCGGGATTGGAAGGCTCAGGCTTTAGGGTTATGGATATTGAGCCTTTTTGGGGACCGTTCATATACATGCAGACAAATTGCACTACGCCCCCACAGCCCAAACGCCTGATGAAGCCAGATATACCACGCCCCACGATTCAAAGCCTGGAGGTTAGCCTCCCCGATCTCATGAACGGCAGCCGCATTTCCGTGGCCTATGCTGATGGCACTGCAGCGGAGACTTGGGACATTCCTCCGCCGGCGCCCGCAGTACAGGACCGCAGGACTTAAGGCTTACCCATAGGCTCCTTAGTAGTTCCTCTTTGGGATTGCCTTATAGGATTCTAAATATAAACCACAAAAAAACTACTTAGGAGCCTATGGGTAGGGCTGAGGGGTTAAGACAGCTTGACATGGTTGGAAACGACGAGTAACAGCCTCTTGGACAATAGTGTTGGGTCTTTAAGCTCTGGAGCCTCCAAACACTGACACACCCACCTCAGTGTCAACGTGGCTGTCAATTGGTGAAGGCTGTTGACATGAGGCTGATGGTGTTGCTACTGCTGCTGCAACAGATTCAGTTTCGGCAGTACCTGCCATTCTCTGTAGGGGTTGCAGGACTCCAGAATTTATGAAAGCATGCCATTACCTTGGAGAGGAGCCCTTGATTCAAAGCGTTACGGATGCCATTCTGGCCAAGAGCCCTGAGCTTTGTCCCAGCACCATGGACTCAGCACTTCGCGCTGCCCGCAACATCGACGACGCGCTAGGAAGTGTCGAGGTTTGTTCGTGAAGACGTTTTGAGGTTGTTTGCAGTCCAAGCTCCATCATTCCCTTTTTTGGGGTAGGCCGGTAAACTGAAGCGTGGGTATTGACCAAGGCTTCTACAATGGCCGAGGAGATGCATTCTGGGAGAGGCCAGAGACCTGGACTGTGAACAAACGGCCCAGGCAGGAGTAGGTTACGGCACTGTGCACATGGCAGCTGGTGTTCCGGACATCTTCTTGCTTCTTCAGCTTCATGCCCATGGACTCGGATGATCTTGGCGAACATGCGCCACCTCGGCTTCGAACTGCCTAGCCTTCTGCCGGAATCGCGTCAGAATGATGGCATCCTCAATGGGAGTTTCCGTGCGGCGCATGCAGAAAAATGCACAGGGCACAGGAATCAGCAAAGGTTGCATTTGCACACGGTTGGACACAAGTGGATGGATATCTCCTTCGCCACATGTGCCTTGTTCCCTTCTTCCCCTAAACCCTAAACGCCCTAAACCTTGTTTGAGGCACCGCAGGCCGAAGACACTGGTTCTGGCAGAGTCAATCCCCGAAACCATGACTCCGCCGAGCCGCTCTGTGCCCAAACCTCCAAAGGAGGGAGACACGTCCCTGCCAAAGCCCACTCCTTCAAGGCCCAAAGCCCCAAGCCCTAGACCGTCTAAAACCAAATCCAAAGTCCAAACTGAAGCTTCACCCGGAGGCCCTGCCGACCACGCCCGAGGCCGCTGAGTCGGACGAGAGGCGGGATTTACGATTTGGAGCGGGGTCAGAGTTTGGGGGATAGGTTGTCGGATGGCCTTCATCAATTTTCTTTCCTGGGGAGGAAGGGGTGACGGTCGGATGTTGGGCCAGAGTTTCGATGCTTTGGGCTGCAAGGTCATGGCTACCATCACGACTGCCGCTAGCACCTTGATGATGATGATGATGATGACGATGATGATGATGATGATGTGTCGCAACGGTCATGAACATGATGTTGATGATGGTGCTGGAGAAGAAGATGGTGAATGCCACGGTGAATGTCGCAACGGTCATGAGCAACATGATGATGATGAGGAGGAGGATGATGACGATGACGAGGACTGTGATGGTGATGGTGCTTGTGATGAAGATGGCCAGCCTCAGCTCCATCCTCGCTATCATCGTCATGCTCAGTGCTCACTGCATGCTTGTGATTGATGCCAGGCCCTCCGTTCAAGAGCTGGTCCAGAAGTACGAGGCTTCGTCGTGTTTCGTGCACACGGGTATACATACGAGGGGCAGCAACACCTCAGAAATTCCTTTAGTTGAGTCAGCTTGCATCACTGTTGTGGGACCGGAGTCCTGGGAGTTCTGAGGATCAAACAAGCTAATCGCAGGCAAGACTCTGGGATTTGCTATGGCGTACTCTTTCAGAGTCTTACTCAAAGAGAGGAGTTCTCAACCCCGTTAGTCAGGGGTGAACCTGGTATGTACAGCACCCGGTCACTGAAGTACATTTTATGAGCCGTTTAGATAAAAGAGACCTATTCAACTCACTACCCATAGGCTCCTAAGTCGTTCCTTTTTAGGGTTCATATTTAGAATCCTATAAGGTAATCCCAAAAAGGAACTACCAAGGAGCCTATGCGTAGGCCCCTGTTGTAACTTCAGGCCAAGCCCGAGGAGGACGAGGAGGAGGCAGCTGCCGCGCGGGCGCGCAGAATACAGCAGGCAGGGGACAAGAATGGGATCAGGTAGGGTTTAGGGTTTAGGGATCAGGGGTTTGGGGTGCATAATGTTTGGTTGTATATGTGTTTAGGACTCTTTGGGTTTATGGACTATAGTGTTTTGGGGTTTAGGGTGCTATAGGGCCTCGTTAGCGCTTAGAGTTTTTGAGGGTCAGAATTTAGAGTTCAGGTTTAGGGTTCGGGGTTTTGGTGCAGACTGCTTAGGGCATTGGGATTGAGAGTCCAGGGATGGCTGTATATTTGTTGAAAACGAAAAGCAACACAAGAGGCAACACCTACCCACTTCTAGGAAAATGGCCTTGAAGAGCGTATCTTTCGGTGCGCATCTGGGCTCTCACGTACTTTGGCTTTGAGGCCTTCGACTTTGGTGTCGTTTGGGCTCCAGACCGCAGGGGAGTTGGGTTGTTTGTGATAGCAGGTACAGGACCCCTTTTAGAGTCCTTTCTTTAAGGGTGCGGACCGACCCTATACTGTAGATAACTAGCCATGCGTCACTAGGGAGGGCTCCCTAAAAGCTATCACCGTCGTCTATCGTTTGTCAAAGGCGTTAACGAGATCTCACGAGTTGTGTCGAGTTGATCCTGATGAGACTTCCTGGCCGTGACCCCAGCAACACGGAGCTCGACAGCTTTTTATCTAGACATGGTTCCTTAAGCACTTTTTCACTCAAGATTTTCACTTAAGAAAGCAGCAGGAGGGTCCGCAGCAACAGCAACAACAGTCTACAGCTTTTTCGAGCTTGCCACGAAGAACTTGATTAAGAAACCTGGATCTTTGCTAGGGCTCTTGATATGAACCCCAATATGTTGGGGGTTAGGAGGTTTGCTTAATCAAGTTCCTACACCAACCCCGAAGATGCCAGGCACCGATGCCGACGCTGCTCCGACGCAGCGTGGAAGGCCTGGCTTTTACGCATGTGTCAATAGCCACCAGGCCCTATGGCTCCATATGCCCTTTTAATATATACCTCGGCCTTAAAGTATATATATGGCAACCCCTTTAAGGCCTAAGTGTATGCCACGTGGGCACATGGAGCATCAGGGTAATGCATTGGTTTTTTCTTAGTAGAAATCGACTCTTTTGAAGAAGTGTTTGTGGAATGTTCTGAACGAAGTGACAGAAGGAACTAAGTAGTCTTCCACGTTCAGAGTTGAAGGTTTAAGGGTTTGGAGATAAAATACATGATGCTTTTCAGGTTTCGGGTGATCCGGATTGGGGGGTTAGCCCGGTGATGACGTCTCCCACCGCCGGGGGCTGCCAATGGGGACCCGTCAAAGTTTGCCCGAACAGGACCACATCTTACATGGGCAACGGTTTCAGCGACGGCGGATGTCATGCTCGTGAGGTAATTAATCAACAAAGCTTTTACAAAAGCTTCAGCATTCGGAGGCAACGGTCTGGAGTCAGGCCGTCTCGAGATCGATGGCTGAAGCTTGCGGGGGTTCGATCATTGTTTGTGCAGTTCTGGGGTGGTGATGGTATTGGTGGCCGTATCAGTAGCCACCTTGGCATCGAAAGCCGTGGGTTTGAATGAGACGGTACCGCAGAAGCACTGAATGCTAAAGCTCTGCATCCCAAACCAAGACGTAGTGTTGCCCATGTGGCTTGCGGTAAGAAGGTCCAAAGCCGGGACTTTCTGCAGGCTCGTGGGTCTAGGGCGAAGGGATCTTCACATTTTCACGTCTGGTTTTGCTAGTTCTGGCAGTCTCCTCGTTTCTGTTCAGAGTTATTGGCTTCAGCGTACCGGGGTGGACGCATGCAACGTGTGCTCCCTTGAGACTCTATGACTTGAGGCTCGTAGGTTTAAATTGAGGAGCCGCGATTTGTAAATACAGGACTCTTGAGCTTCGACCCCTCTTGTCCGGAACGATGCCGTTGTGTATGCCGTTGTTTGTGCTCTCTAAGCGACAACACCAGCAAAGAAATGTCGGC
>CAJNJA010009015.1:0-5000 GCA_905231915.1 Symbiodinium necroappetens | reverse complement strand
CGGTCCGAATTCGCTAATTATAAGCAAACTTTTACTGTAAGTCATTAAGCTCCAAGCCTGGGCCGCGGTGAGGCCTCGCAAGCCCAGAGCTCGTTTCTTGTCGGAAGGTTATAAGGTAGAGGCGTACAACCTTAAGCGGGACGCTTGCCACCTCTCCCACTGAGCGCCAAGTTAGACCGGGATCTCTGGGCCAGAGATGTCGGAGAGCCCGTGATACTGGTGCCATCCGTGGAGAGGAAGCACACGTGCACATGCAGAGGGCTTGTAGGTTTTAGGAAGTGCGAATCTGCCGTGTTCAACTTCGATAATCCCTGGTGAGTGATGCCGTACCTATACATTTTAGGGCTCAAGTTCTCAAGGTTTTTGGGCACTATAAGGGCTTCTTTACGGGGAATCTACAAGGCTTCATATTAAGCCCGCTTTTTCAGGGATACCTCATGTTTATGCCTTGGGCCTTGGGGCTTAGTTTCACACAGCGACACTCGCAAGAGCATTTTGTGAACAAGTGAAGCCAGTCGGCAAGAAGAGTACAGTTCAAGGTCGTGGTCTTAATGTAGGCGCCTGCGCAATTCTGCAGGATGTCTCCAAACCTACGCTAAATTGCTAAGGCCCGTAAATCAAGCCTTCCTATGGTGATGGCATCAAGATCGTTCCAGAACCAAGGGAAACACATCCTCTATGCCTGAAGTCTTAAGTTTGCGAAGCCCCAGCCATGATCCTTCTTGGGAATGTCTTTCAGCAGGGTAACTTCTGGCCGTTTAGGGTTTGGGGTTTAGGGTGTAGGGTTCAGGGTGCATCTTTGACCCTGAAGCCTGTCGTCGAATCCTGTAGCATGGGGTCGTTAGCCTAGTTGCTTCCTCGGGTGCGCACCGGAAGTTGGCAGTCTTCAGATGTTTCTCGTCGCGACGGCAACATGACCCACTGAGCCCGTCATGTTCTCGTCCTAGTTTGCTGCCGCAAGCAGGATTTCGATAGTGGTTGCCATGTCCGCTCTGATCAGTGTCTTGTGGTTGTAAGTGCTCGCGCAGGTGACCTTTTTGGAACTATGCTGCTTAAACCCTTTTCTGCGTCGTTTCGGTTGTCTCTTGGAATCCTGCACTTCCCGTGCTTTGAATCGTTTGGTATACATAAACAGGCCAGATAACAGGCCGAGGCTTGAGGCTTGCTCCGCAGATGTCGTAGGACTAGCAGAGTATAAGGCTTGATATTGAGGGCCGAGTCTTTCTCAAGATTACCTGATAGGTTGAAATGATAGATTAAGGCTCAAAGTGGGACGCCGCGATGAGGTCAACGTTGTGTGTCACCGCTCGTTTTTTGGACATCATTCAGCCAGTTGTTCATCCCGGAGCACCTTCACGGAGTAGTTGAGTGGATCCAACAGCTTGCTATAAGGAGCCTCCAGTAGTTCGGTGTCACTAAAACGCAAGCGCCAGATAGACTGGTAAGCCCCGAAGCATCAAGAGCTGCGGCAACGAAGCTGACGGCATCTCTCCACTCGACATCACTCGACCATTCGATTTTCGTTCACGTGCCTGAGTCACCGGTGATCTGGTGAGGCCGTTTCCGGTTTACTGCTTGGAAGGCCCCGCAGCAAGCGATCTGGGGTATCGTTTTCGGGGAAAGCCAGGCTTTCTCTTTTGACATGGGTTCAGAATCAGAAGGCAATCCCTTTCGCCACATGTAGCGCCATCACGCTTGTATCTGTGTTTTCCAGTAGTAAACCCGAAAGAACGTACTAGCCTGAGCTATTACTACAACTCCTAAATCCTTCACACTCAGCCACGAAGTTCCTAAAGACTCTCACCTAAGCATCAATTTCCTGAGTCCTCAGCGCGTCTTGCATGTCGATAACTACACGCTCTATTTCTCCTCGGGTTTATGAAATGGTACCTGAGCTGTGGAATTTAGAGGTCAGAATTTGGAGTGGGGAGAGTTCCTAGGCTTCGCTTTCCCTGTTGGGGGCCTTCCGCCATATTTCGCTCTGGGATGAGCGAAGCATAAGTGCGATAAGAAAGTGGGTCTCGCGTCAGGGGCATCGGACTGTGCATCAGACATTTGACATGCCAGCCGTTGTTACACCATGCTTATGTTGGGAGTTTAGACCCGCTTCTGAGCCTGTCCCGCACACTGTTAGCCTGCATACAAGTAGCGCGTGTATTCTGAACATTGCATGCTTTCCAACCAGCACTCTCTGAGCACTCTGCGTGCCTAGGTTTCGCCTTAGCGATCGATGTCTCAAAACCGTACAGTAGAGTATCGTACTGCAACTGAGCCGGCCACCCCGTGCCCCGTGGACAACAGATGCCATGCACTTATGCTTCCCGTCCAGCAAAGTGCTCACATAGGATGGGCACTTTCCGGTTGGTTGCAGTCGCCATCAAGAGCGCAAGTCTACCAGCCGGACACCAGAAGGCTTCTCAAGTCAAGAGGTTCCCATGATCGACTTTATGACTGGATGTGCAGGTTTGTCAAACCGTTCGAGGAGTTTGAGCTGCGGCTTCCCTTTAGTAAAGTAAAAGGAACAGCTGTCAAGGGACCATGTGGTTGTAGATGGACTGAAAGCTGGGAGAGCCCGTGTGGTAATCTAGTTTGGCCGCAGAAATGCACGCCAAAAGTCTCGGTGCTAGCCTTCCGTTCGTACTTGTGAAGGGTATGTAGGACGCGCAGCAGAGCAGCAGCAGCAGCAGCAGCAGCAGCAGCCGCAGCCGCAGCGGCAGCAGCAGCGGCAGCAGCAGCGGCAGCAGCAGCGGCAGCTGGCACCAGCTCCTTGCCTAAGCACTTACACATTGAGCTTCAATTCCGAATCCTTGCGCCCAGCACTTGGCCAGTGATCTTAAGTGGACCTCCTAAGCCGCACATCGTCATCACGTACCGAGGGCCGAACAAGCTTTCCCACCTCACCATGCCCCAAGATGTCGATTCTATCGTTTTTCCAAACACCCAAAGTATCTATGCCAACAGCAAGCCCTGCCTTGAGATGGCTTCGTTAGAGGTGCTGGAAGGCACTGCGCACAATTAGCCTCGTCACCACGAACACTGGTGCTTCTCTGTGCAGCGAAGAAAGTTGGCAAACGTAGGAGATCTTCTCCAGAACTCCATCAGGCTCTGAAGCTTGTTCAGGAGGTCTCGCATGTTGCGAGCCCTGCTGGCCACGAAATAGACTGCACGCTCGCGATTCGCTAGTATCAGACCTTGTTCATCCGTATACCCGCATGTTTTATTATAGTAGCCGTCCTCGCCCTTGTCCTGGTCGTAGTCCTAGTCCTGGTTCTTTCCTCGTCCTCTTCGTTGTCCTTATCCTTGTCAATGCCCTCGTGCTTGTCCTTGTCCCTGTCCTTGTCCGGTAGTAGCGGTAGCGGTAGGAGTACGGGCAGGGGCAGTGGCAGCAGCATCGGTGGGAGTCGTCGTCGTCGGCATAGGAGTGTTTCCATGTTTGGTTGTGGTTGCAGTTGTAGTTGTAGCTATTGGAGCTGCCACTTGTGCCGATGCTCCTGCAGCCACGACTCCTTGCTGCTATGACATATGAAGTGCTGCTACTGCTAGCACTGGCATTGACAAGATTTACAACCCTCATCACCCCTCGCCAGTTACAGTCTTATCGCTACTGCCGTTGCCTCGCTGGCTCGCAGCGGATTTAGAGCTTAGGAGCTCTTAGGATCCGCGTTTTCATGCCCGGGCATAGGGGGGGAAACAGTGTTCGGGCTCATCGGGCCTAGATTATGTTTCGGGACTACGACTTGTTTGGTTAATAACGGTTTTAGGTGTTCGGGTGTAGCAGGGCGGTGTTTGGCGCTGCCGCCAGATAGAGGTTGTGTCACAGCAGATCCAGAAACAGCTGATGCAGAAGCCTGGGTAATTAGTTTGACCATGCACAGGTAATTAGTTTAACCAGAACAGCCCTCAGAGTTCTATTCTGATTATCGCGACTCCGATATTACAGTCAGACTCACTAGAGTCCCTAGAAGCTACCATGGCCATCAGACACGCAAACAGGTGCATCAACAAACCACCGTGACAGTCACGTGTTTTCGAATAGAGGGGCATAAATCCTCCGAGCCCTTTCTTGCTGCAGGCCGACGTCTCAGACAGAGTCAGATTAGACGCGCTCAAATCCTGAACCCCGGAATTCTTTCTGAATCATAGGTTTGGGCTTCAGGTGTTTATGGTTCGATCAGAGTCGGTATTTCCCTTGGGTTGTATGCAGTTCGGGATGCAGGATTTCGGCGACAGGGGTGGCGGATGGTTGCATATATGGACCGATTAGTGATGCATGTCTGTCCAACCTCCAGATTCTTGGTTTTGAAGCATGTAGAGCTCAAGGGTGTGCGTTAAGTGACGTAAAGCAGGTATAAGTCTCACTGCGCTACAAGCATGACTGGTTGAAGAGAGTGCAAAAAGTCTTGTCCGGCGGCATCACAGATTTCGCGCAGATCGCCGTCTGAAGCGTCATTCTCTAATTTAATAATTTCGTAACATACACAATGCAGGATTAAAAGAGTCGAGCCCCAATAGTCTGGAGACCTAAAAAACACTGGCCAAAACCTAAAGCGCTGAAATCCTAGATCCTGCAACCTTGATCCTACACCCTCAATCACCAAAACCTTAAGTCAGCTGTGACGAAAGCCCCCGGCTGGTAAGGTGGCAGCTCAACTTCACCTGTGTGTGGTACTCAGATGATGGTGGAAGCAGCCGAAGTAGTGACTACAGAACCCTGTTATTATTCTATGTCATCTATTGTTGTGAGTGTTTGTGCTATGGTTGTTACTATTCTATGACGACGGCGAAGACGACGACGGCAGTAGTGGTAGTAGTGGTGGTGGTAGTAGTAGTAGTAGTAGTAGTAGTAGCAGTAGTAGTAGTAGTAGTAGTAGTAGTGGTATTGGTAGTGGTAGTGGTAGTAGTTGTTGTTGTTGCTGCTGCTGCTGCTGGTGTTGTTGTTGTTGTTGCTGCTGCTGCTGCTACTGCTGCTGTTGCTGTTGCTGTTGCTGTTGGTTGGCTCC
>CAJNJA010009014.1:0-15069 GCA_905231915.1 Symbiodinium necroappetens | reverse complement strand
GAGCGAGAGAGCGAGAGAGAGTGAGAGAGAACCTTGTTAGGACATGCAAGCAGGGGGTCACTCCCAGTTTATACCACCACAAAGAAAATTTTCACAGTTCAGCAAATCAGAGGTTCAGAGAGGTGCAGGGGGCTGGCCGCCCCTTCCGTGATGCCAGCCAACGAAGCTAGGGGAATAGGATCTGTGGACGCACCCTTCTCCACCATCAGATTTGTTTTCAGCACAAGCAATCAAGCAGCGTTATTGAGGCCCATACATGAAGTGAGCATGTTTATGTCCACCTGCTTTACCTAAGTTGTGGGCTATAGTTGCCCAGCCGGCATCGTTCGGCGCAATCAAAAAGCAGGGTGTGCATGCAATTTGAGAAACTCACGCTGCCCTAAACCAGAAAGCTCCAGACCTAAGCCGATCAACTTCGAGCCTTAAGTCCAGATCCAGGGCCCCTATTCAGTTTTGGCGAGTACAAGCTGGTGTGCAAGTGGAGCAACACGCAAAGTGGGAAGCACCTGCTCGTGTGAGTGTGTGTTTGTGTCTGTGTGTGTATTTGTTTGTCTATGCCTGTCTAGCATCTCCCCATCGATTTGTATGTCTCTCTATTTATTCAACCTGTCAATCGTATTTGTCTCTCTTTCTCTCTACCTTTGCCTCCACCTCTCCTCTCTCTCTCTCTCTCTCTCTTTGCAAATCCCTTTCCTCCCTGGCTCTTGCCCTCTCAACCCTAAACCCTAAACCCAAGAGCAGCTCAGTTTTCCCCCGGAAACCCTCCGCTTCGCCGAGGCTGAGGTTGGACTTTGCCTTCGAGAACACGGGCCGAATCGTTGCAGACCGGCGCATCAACACGCACAGCGTCCTTCAGGCCGGGGGAGCCGGGGGAGAGGGGTTAGGGCTAGGGGTTTAGGGGTTTAGGCGTTTAGAGCTTAAGGGGTGTAGGATCTACCCATAGGCTCCTAAGTAGGTCCTTTTTATGGTTCATATTTAGAATCCTATCAGGAAATCCCAAAAAGGAACTACTAGGGAGCCCATGGGTAGGGGTTAGGGAGGGTCGGTGAAGCCTTAAGCTGGCAAGCGCTGCATTGAAAGCACGGACGGTTGCAGAAGGACGCGCCGCGCTGGACAACCTACTTAGCCCTCCAGCTCCCTGGCACGCAGAGACTTTCCAGTTTAGGGTTTAGGGTTTAGGGGTCAATTTTATGTGGCTCAAAGACTGAAAACATCAAAGTTGGGCTCTCTGCTTTTTTTTGCTGTGATTCGAAGTCGTTCATGTTTCCAGTCTGAGCTGGACGGGACGGTTGAGAGCTGAAGCTTTACACGGCATTTTAACGTCATGTTCTCTCCAAGTGCTGCAGTACGCTTGTAGGCTTATGTTCAAGGCTTAGCACTCAACGTGCGGCGCAATGCTGTCAGGAGCACTTTCCTCATTCTCATTTACGCTCGAATTCTGTTCATCCTGTGCCGCTGCTGCCGAGCTGCTACCTCAGTTGAGCATTGTTCAGTGCAGGGCTTACAGTTTGCTATCGCAGTGTGATACAGCTTGCGCGCAGGGTGCATCTCAGATTGCCTGGGAGGAAGTAAAAGAGTCACCATGCCGCCGCAAGGTGAAAGCGCGACGCCACATCACCTATGACTGCTTGCTGACGGTGCTGTTACTGGGCCAGTGTGATTTGTGCCAGAAGCAGGTTCTTAATTCTTTGGTTATGTGGCAGGCACACGGAGAGAACCGAAGCCACAGATGCTGGTTCCGTTATGATTGCTTGCGGTTCATGACCTTTACACCCCCCTAACCCCCCAGGTACCTACTATATAGGGTACTAGAGCCCCTAGGCCTAGGGCCCTATATAGCAGGGACCCGGGGGGGTGAGGGCCCGGCCGTAATCGTTCGCATGTGCCCTATAAAACCCTAAACCCTAGACCCTAAACCCTAATCCCTAAACCCTAAACCCTGAACCTGCATGATCAGGCTTGGTGCGTTTGGCACCCAAGACCTCCTCTATCGCCTCGTAGGTGAGGATACGATGCCTGGCCTGCAAATTCTGAACGCAGCAGCTTCCCAGAGAGCCCAAATACCCCCTTAAATAGGGTTTAGGGGTTTAAGGGTTTAGGGGTTTAGGGTTTAGGGTTTAGGGGACCTTACCCAGAGAGCCCAAATACCCCTTGTAATAAGGAATATATACCTTAAATTCTAGGGGCCTTCATATTATGATTTATGGTATATTCCGAAATTAAGGGGTATTGGGCTCTCTGGCTTCCGTTCGGGGGTTTCAGGTGTTGCAGCGTTGCAGAAGCTGAGACCTGCTTCCAAGCAAAGCACACACTGAAGGATCTAGTGTACCCATAGGTTTGTAAGTAGTTCCTTTTTGTGGTATATATTTAGAATCCTACAGCTCCCAAACACTGCTGGTTTAGGTTCCAAGTACCATGATTTGCGTGATGTGGGATGCCTACAGCCCTGGCCTTTAAGGGGGGTCAAGATTTTGGCAACCCACCATGGAACTTGCAGGATGCAATTCGTGAGCCGAGGAAGTGTTCAGATGGCTAAAATCGTTTGGAATCCTGAACCCTAATCTTAATTCGGGTACTTGGGGGAGATGTCCCCATGCATCCCTCTAACCCCTTTTTAGACTGTATGAGCCTAGTTGAGCCTATCCATCCCCCATACGTCCCCATCACCCCTTCAAACCCTGAACCCCAACACCCCAATTTGGGTACGTGTTTTCGTGGACTTCATTTCCTTGCCTCGAGCACCAGCAGAACCCCCAAACCCTGAACCCTACACCCAAACAGCCCAAATCCCTAGCCCCCTAGATTCCCCAATCTGGGTACCTGGGGGCCTTTGTGCCCAGAGAGCCCAATGCCCCCTTAATGAAGGAATATACCGTAAATCAAAATGTCAAGGCCCCTATAATTTAAGGTATATTCCCTTATTTAAGGCTCTGGGTAAGGACCTGCCCTAAACCCTAAACCCTAAACCCTTAAGGACCATGACGGGCCTCATCTCTTTGGTCAATCGGATTCTCAGCGTGGCCTCCTGTCTCTTGATTTTCGGGGGGCTCAGGGGTTGGGCAGGGTTTAGGGTTTTGGGGCTTTAGGGGTCTAGGGTTTAGGATTTATAGGGGTTTAGGGGTTTAGGGTTTAGGATGTTTAGGGTTTTTTTTGAGGGTTTTTAGATTTAGGGTTTAGGGTCCAGGATTTAGGGAGGTTCTGGTTTCGGGTGCTGGGCTTCTTGACTTCATCTTCTTCCTTGAAGTGAAGGCTGAGAGAAATTAGTAGTTGGCTACAGGCGGCCTTTACAGGACAGGAGATAAGAGTTGAAAATCAAAGAGCACGGAAACCCAAAGAGGGCCCCAAGCCTAAGGTTCCGATAGTGGAGAGCCAACCGTACTATGACGTGGGAATTGGATTTATTTATTGTGCCCGAAACCCTGAACTTTAACCATCAACCATGAGTCTATGGCGATAGCATTTAGACCTTTTTGAAGGCTCAAAAAACAATCCATTTAACTACTGTAGGGGCCTTTATACTTGGAATAGGGTTCTGGGGGGGGGGGGGGNNCTATTCTGATTATTAGGGCCCCTGCATTACTGGACTTGCGTCCCGGCTCGCCAACCTCCGAGCTTCGTTGCAAGGGGTTTAGGGTTTTAGCAGGGCCTTGAAGTGGCATGATGGTAGGGAATGAAGACATGGAAAACAGAATGGAAGCCACTGTTTACGGTGGAGCTGGAAAGAAGACGAGAGCTTCAATTAGGATTTGGGGTTAGTCACTGGCTGTCCGAAGGAACTTGAGATCGAACGAGAAAGCAAATTAAACAACAAATTAAACAGAAACTACCCATTTTTGCTTCAGGGTTAGGATAATTGAGAATCAAACGGGGAGGCAAATGGAACATAACGGCAACAAGAGGCTTATAGGAACATGTACTATTTAGAGCTTAGAGGTAGCTTGCTGTTTGTTTGCAAAACTGACGGAGCGCAACAGGAAACGGAAGTTGCTGAAGGGTGTGGCAGGTGGATGGTTTGCAAGGGTTGAGGAATGATCCCCATATTACCCGCATGTAGAACCGCCAATAAATATAGCAATGTCCATGGTTTTTTTGCATTCCTTCATTCGGAACCAACCATACTAAACTCTAGACTCTAAACACAAGAACCTTGTGGGAGAAGCTCGTAAAGCTATGATAGCTTCCATGTTCTCTTCCATTCCTCAGCTACTAACAACCAGTAAGTCATGAAATGAGCTGCGCTGAGCTGCGGGAACTCCATGGTTCTTTCCATAAACAAGGAGAGCCAATCTCGATCAGAAAATATTGGGCCCCCAGGAATAGAGACTCCAACGCCTCTAAATCCTAAACCTCTTATGGTTTAGGGTGTTTAGGGTTCAGGGGGTTTAGGGTTTAGGGTAATCCCTAAGCCCCTGCTTTACGAAAATGCGCCCAGGAAGACCCGTCGAGCCAAAGTGCCGTCGCAATGGCCACTTTGCTGCACTTGCGGTGGAAGGGTTCACTCATACCCAGAGAGCCCAATACACCGTAATTAAGGAATATATACCTTAAATCATAATGATAAGGCCCCTATACTTTGAGGTATATTCCTTAATCAAGGGGGTATTGGGTTCGCTGGGTACTGTGTGGGACCTTCATAACTACCAAAGGGTGGTCCCTAGATTCCTTGTACAATTATGGTATTAGGGTACCGCAAAACGAGTTCAATTGACATTGGCAATCATTTGGGCCCAGTATTGCCGACGGCGAATCCCCCAAATCTTGCGCTCTCAGAACGCTCTAGGATTTGTGGCGTCAACCGTGGTGCTTCTTACAATCATACTTTAGGTGTAGGAACACTTGGGCTCATGATGGCTCATGCCTGCTGAGCAATGGATGGAAACAATGATTTTGATTCTTAAAGGGTATTTCGGGGTGTCCTTATGGGGCGATCAGTAGTTTAGTCCAGAGCTCATATATTGGTTGCTGCCTCTAAAGGAAGGCGGAAGGAGAGGGTGTTGGTCATTCCCTCCCTCCAATAATGAACTCCCTTATCAACAAATGGCAGATATTCCCCCAGTTGTGTAGTGGTACTATATTGTGGGGTAGTGATTAGATTAGGTGTCCAGGCTTGTCAAGTTTGGCAGTGTTTTTCCCTAGTTTGTCGGGTCGTGGTGTAGATTCGCCACGGCCTAAACCCTAAACCCTAAACCTTGGGTTTTAGGACTTTAGGAGGCGACTGCGAACCCCAAATTGCCTGAGCAGCGCTTAGGGTTCAGGGTTTAGGGTTTAGGGCGTCAAGTCTAGGGTTGGATGGCATGTTGTCAGGAAATCGCTAAAGATGCCAAAGCACTCCCACCTGTCTATAGGCTTCTGTTCAGTGCAGACATGCCCAGTCGCTCCTGAACTCTCTTTTGCATTGACCCGGCAGGAGGCCTGTGTGTTATCAAGAAAGTCTTCTATCCGAGTGATAGTTTCACAGACAGGTTTTTGGCTGAGGCGGAGCTTGCAAGATTTAGGTTCAGGGCTTACGGTGCTCAGCACGCACTGCAGTTAGGGTATGCCGGAGTGACGGTGTGAGGACTTTCACAAAGATACCAGCAGCTGCAGACTCAACTTGCTTTTGTGAACTAATGCAGGACCTGTATCGGAACCAGTGTCTACATACGCATCGAGTATTGAAATTGTCACCACAAACAGAAGCATATGTGTATGTGTATATATACATATATATGCATATTCATACATAGTTCTACATATGTGTATATATATGTATATATATATATATGTATATATATATATATACAGATACATGTACATCTACATATACACATACATAATACATAGTAAATAAGACGGATACACATTATTACACAATGCATAAGTCCAGAAGAGGAGAGTGGATGCTTGGCTGGAACAAGCTCCCGTCACAATCGTATGTTATTTGTACTCTACAGTCCCACATCGAACATTTGTCTGTGAAGACCTAGCAAAGCTTCGGCAACTGCCACAGACGCTTGTGAGAGACACATAGGACGGATGGTCACAGCTTCCGAGGGTTCAGGCCGTTTAGTAACTGTGGTGATGACCCTATTATATCTAGGGGGAACTGTGGTTTTGGGACATTGTTGCGTTGTACATGCGGTTGCTGGTTATAAACACCACCGTGCTCCAAGTGAGGCAACACATCCTGAAGACTGCGACGATAAATAGGTGCATGTCAGTTGCTGATACCCATACTCATGCGTTATGTGAAGGGCACTGTAGGTGTTGCTAGCAAAGCTCGGAATCCTAAATGGTAAGAACTACAACAGGTGTTATATTCCGGAGGACCCCAGGAATGTCGACCTAACACCATAGAGTGCCTTGAGGTCATCAATGACTCGTTCGAGACGTTAAACGTGATCAAGGATGCTGTGGCATACCAGGCTGGGTGGTATCCAAGTTTGACGTTTACCCATAAGGCTCATGCAACCCCAGCTGCTGAACATTCGTCGTCCCCATCGTAATCCCTTTCTATACAGGCTCCCCCATTCTGTGAATCGCTCATATCAGGCCCATGGACAAGCCAAATTAGATTTGGGATTGTGGGGTCTGTATTGCGGGTTCTATAGCGGTTGTATTGAGTAATACCCATATCAGCAACCGTAAGCTCCTGGATGCCTTCTGACTGTGCAGGATTGAACACGGCCACGGTCCAAAAAGCCAGTCTGGCACCAGTATGGCATCTTATTGAATTGCTGTCTTTGCCTGCTGCAAAATGTAGTCATGTTCTCAGCGCATTTCTGCACGTTAAACTTGGGTCATAGTTCTGCTGCTGTTGTTTTCAACTTCGCGACAGCTTCGTGCAAAGGATTCCGGGAGGACACTACCAATGGTGGTGTTCATATTCCTTATGAGCAAATCAGAAATGCAGTGAGGCTTGCTTGTCGTGTGCTCGAATCAGTGAAATAGCCGGAGTGGCTTCGGCACGAGGCCCACTAGCGCATGATGAGTCGAGCCTCAAAACTTGAACCCTACGCCGTGGACTCCTTCGGACCTTCACGCATAGCTTCTCCTAACCACCCCCCCCCCCCTGTACACTGCTCCTCGCCAGGCTCCCCAGAAGTAATCTTTAACTGATTTTTACATCAGGGGAAACCCGGGGTGGGGTAATTAGTCTCCTCTTCAGCTAAGCCAGAGCTACCAAGCCCGGAGAACAGGAGTTGATGAAGCTTCTGGCTTATTTCCTGGTGTTCATGTGCCTCCTGAGAGACATGGCTGAAGTCGTGCTGGTGTGTTAGGCATGACCTCTTTTAGCAGTGGGGCACCTTTCCACACAGAATCTAGAAAGCCGCTTATTGCGAGGACCTCGTGAGAGCACGCTTCCAGGTTTCTTGTCTACCTGCTTCCCAGCAAGGGCTGTAATTTGCTGTGCGAGGCAAGCGCGCGCAGCTTTATAGGGTAAAGGGGGAGGGTTCGACATAGATTGAAGGTAAACCATTTCCAAAAACAAGGCTGAGTAAGATTCTAAGCCTTCTGCCAACATGGTTTGGTTTGCCAGGGCCCAGACAGGGATACCAGGATAGCAAATGAGTAGCACTGAGGGTCCAAGAATTGTGTATTTAGACTCTTCTACCGTTCTAGAAGCAACATAGGTTTTGGGGTGGAAACCTTAAGCCCTAAACCCTAAACCCCTAAACCCCTAAACTCCTAAACCCGAAAACCCGAAAGCCCTAAAAACCCTAAGCCCTAAACAGCCAGGGCTCAGGAGACTTAGTATGTAGGTTAGAACCTGGGGGGATCCTTCGATCCCCCTATTTGGACGAACTCTGCCTCTACCCCCATCCCTAGACCCTATTCCCCGAAATAGAAACCACTTGGTTAGTTCTCTAAATTAGGATCCCTGTTAAGGCTGTTAAGGGTCCTTTCTCAGGGTGCCGTACCAGGTTGGGGACTACCCACTTGCTACCCTCCCCAAGCTAACAGTGGAACTCCGAAACTGGACCTAAACATAGACGACTGTCCTTACAGAATGGGACTTTATGGGGAGAGTGAGTCCCGAGTGAGCCTTTCAGGGTTGGGAAGCCCGCGACATACTTCCCCTATGCGCCAATATCATGGGTTTAGGGTTTGGGGGTTTTGGGTTTTGGGTTTAGGGTCAGAGTCCTTGTAGAAGTAGTGCTATTAGGGTGTCTCAAACAGATTTTTGAGGACAATCCCTATGCATACGTATCTAAACTGAGCTTCCATTTCGCTTTTCTCTTTTCCAAAACAACATCCATTAATTGTTTTCCGTGATGATATCCCTACTGACCCCTTTCATAGCCTAAACCCTATGGTAGGTTCCGTGTTCTTGTCCGTCTTGATTCGGCAAGTATTCGTACTTGCGCCTTAATAATAAAGGGTAGAGACCAGGCATTGCGAGACTGCGCTAGTCTTGAAAGGGGTGCAATGCTACTGTTGGTGGAGGAGGTCTTGCACCACCCCAGGTCCCAAAGGTCTTCAGAATGGTAACAGGTTAGGGACTCAGGTGGTGGGAGTTTTACTCCATCTGAAGTATTGATATTATTTTACCTGCGGTACCTCACCTCATTCTGCAAAACACCCGCATTGCGGTACTCAAGGTCATGAAACGCAGGGCAGTAGAGAGTGTTGAGATAAGAGATTTCGTAGCTGAGGTCTCCAAACACGCAGTTGAGATGCCTAGTCTACTTCCAGGATGTGCTGTTTTCAGCCTGTTAATGTACCAGCATGTGGTCCTAATCAGGAAGTAGGGGTTCTTACCCTGGTAACATACCTTCTTACTTGGTGATCATGGGATCCTTACTTCGCATTTCACTCTTCGGAATGACCCCGAAAATTAGTTCCCCACCGCTTCCTAAACACCAGGGAGTAGTGCGGTAATGGTGTTTTCTGTCTGCAGTTATAGTAATAAGAGTATCATGAACGGTATTAAGAGATAATAACAGTAGTAGTCGTCGTCGTCGCCGTGCCTAGACCTAGTATGTAGAGTATGTAGTAGGTAGTAAGTAGTAGTGCTGGCAGTGGTACTGATAGTAGTAGTCGTCGTCGTCGTGGTGGTGGTAGTAGTAGTAGTAGAAGAAGTAGTCGTAGTCGTAGTCGTAGTCGTAGTCGTAGTCGTAGTCGTAGTAGTAGTAGTAGTAGTAGCAGCAGTAGTAGCAGTAGTAGCAGTAGTAGCAGTACTACACACCACACGTTCCTGTGCGAGTCAAGGACTTATCCAGTACATGGAGGTGCATCCGAAGGTCGACCTCATCAGCCGTACAGTCATGGTAGCAGCCGGCGACATGTTCCACTTCTGCCTGATATTTATGCAGCTTGTCTGCTGACTCGTGGCAGGGTGTCTTCGCAAGGTTCCAATCAACCTAGGGCACGAATGCCAGATGGGTGGCGCAGACCGTCCGATATTTCCCACCTGGTTTCTATTTGTGGAGTCGTTTACGGGGCGTCACTGTGGGCTTCAGACTAGATAGGCGTTGTTTGGTGGGGGGGGTGGGGGAGTGCATACAGTTATATACGCATATAGAAGAAGTCTGCAGATCTATATTATCCCTCCTACAAGACCCTAATAGAGCTCCATCACCTGAAAGTAAACCAATACAGGGGCTTAAACTGAAATACTGACTAATATCCTTCTGAAGTCCATTAATTATACCAAAAGTCCCTAAAATTGATATCGACTATTGGCAAGCATCCCTGTAGCACCTGTTATCGTGTTGTGTCGTGGCATCCTCTGCGTTGGAGCGTGACTATAGAGACTCACCATGCGCATGCACGCAGATATATTGATATAGAGACTCGCCATGAGAAGCCCGAAACCCTAAACCTTAAGCCCTAAACCCCAGAGGACTCAGTGATGACCAATCTTGTGGTTTCAGATTCTAGAACTCTATAACTGTCGTATCCGGTACCTCACCTCAAGATGATATTTGTGCAATTGTGTGAGCCTTTGCAGTAGTTGGCGTTCAAGAGGTGACAGTCTTACCGGTAGTTAGGGGCGCGCCGGGGGGTGGGGAAAGTCAAGGTCTCTTTAAGAAGATTCTAAACCCTAGAAACCGTCCCTGGATGTTTAGTATCCTGGTTACCCTGGTTTAGGTTTAGGGTTTAGGATGTTTATTATCCTGCCATGGCCCCTTCTAGGGTCTAGGGTTTAGGGTTCCTGCCATGGCCCCTTCTAACCCTTAAACTTTGGAGCCTGAAATAATACTTCAAGCCCTTAGATGCTTTGGGGAACCTTCCTCAGTTAGGGGGTGTTGGGCTATCTGGGTCACGAAGAGCCTTTGAGAACTCCGGATGCTGAGCAAACCGACGTTCATCGACTCGGGGAGTTGGGAGAATACATTATCTGAGTAGTGCTCTAAATTTGGGCCCCCTTTTATAGGGGTCCTCAAAGCGATCTGTAAGGGGTTTTCGGCTTATGGGGTTTCTATCAAGAGTACTATAAGGGTTCAATTCGGGTAGTTTTCTAAAGTAGTGTCCCTTTGAAGGGTCCTTGTTGTAAGGATGCGGTACTAGTTTGGGTTCCTAAAAACACACCCTAAATTTAGAGAACCACCCATAACTCCGTAATCCGCCACGTCAAACCATGTTGTCAGCCTTTGTAAATGACCCTCGGGGTCCCTCAAAGTAGAGAGGATTACCTAGATCTCCCAAATAACAATAACTAAAGCTTGTGCAGCCGGGCTTCAGGCCACTATCATAGCCCTAAACCTTACAAGCCCTAAATCCTAAACCCTAAGCCCTAACTTCTAGCTACTTGAGAGGTGTAGGCTCTCTTCAACCCCAGGACCGCAGAAATATCGGAGAAATCGGGATTAAAGGCTCAAAGCTCGCACAAAACTTAGGACATGAGTTTTTTTAGATTCGAATTTCGGCCAATTCTGTGAGCCCCAAGCCTCTTCTCAGCATCTTCTTTGCGATTCTGGCCTGGCTGGCTCACTGGTCCTTCGGCCCGGACAAGCATCTTGGCGGCAACAAGCACACGGTCTGCAACACTGGATTCTTGGTTTAGGGTTTTGGGTTTTGGGGAAGAGCCATAGTTTAGGGACCTTTGGTGGAAGATGTCCTTCCACAGCAGCCCCCCTTGTGAGCGGAAGCGAGGAGAGTGGTTTGCAAAAGAATGCAGTTGTAATGTATATGGGGCTTAACCAATTAACAACGCCATCCGGGGCTTCGTCACCAGAAATATTGTATCACACACCCCCAAAAAACCTTAGTCTAATTAGCAAGGCCCCGATATGAGACTTGGTGGGCATCAAGCATGGAGGGTCATCGAGCATGACGTGCAAGCCCAGTGCACACTAGTAGCCCATGATCTCACAAAGTGTAGGCCTTGTTGCTTGATCTTATGGTACCCAGCCTATACTTTAAGCTGGTCAGCACTTGGGGATAGTTCACCTGTTGCTGAAGAAGAGAACCTGTTCATCAACAAGCTTGCGGGCCTTTAAAGTACCACCCATATCATGAAAGCCTAAGCACTGAGCTGCGGGCCTGCCAAGGATCATGTTCTCCACCTTCCGCATAGCCGCCAACACATGTTTTCAGCGCCTCAGCTGCAGGGTTTAGGGATGCAAGGATCAAGTTTACGGTTGCCCTCAGGGCTTAGTAATTTAAGGTTAATGGGTGCTTTTAGTGTTTCCGGATGTGGGGAGGGTGCTTCATTTTGGTAAGTGGACCTCACGCTTACCAACATGAAAGCTCATGGAAAGGCATCGGCATAGTTGGAACAAAAGCTGTAGAAACCACAAAGCACGCAAACCACTTGCATACTGCTACGTGCCACTTCAGGTACTGACAAGATTCAGTGGCAGTTAGGTGATACTTTCAAAATACTTACACACAGACCTTAACATTACCCCCCCTTATGGACTGTCCTGCGGGGAGGGGGGGGTGGCATTGGCTCAAGCGTGCCTCGTCTCTGGACCAGTTCTCTGTGGTGCCTCTGTGCCTGAGGATGTTGATCGGCGAGTACCCCTTCGAGGTTTCGCCTGAAAGTGGTTGAGTAGGTTGCTCATGGGTCCCAGACTATATCTAGGACCTATTCAGGTGGGCAGTTACCGTTATAGGAGCCTTATAGAAGGTCTATATACCTTATAGAAGCCTTATAGAAGCCCTATATACCCTAAACTCCCCACCTGTAGATTCCTTTAACTATAGTCCATCTTGTCAGATTGCCGGCCAAGCGTTGGGTTTCCAGCAGAGAAGTTTCTGAGACCACCAGAGGATAGATTGTGTGTGCTGTGGAGAGACAAGTGGGACTTTCCGAAAAATAGGGGGTACGTTGTTTTGGGGGGGATCCTACTATTTAGGGTACTATATTAGGGTCCCCTATTTTCGGAAACCCCCAAGTGGTCAGAGCACCGCTTACATCCCCCGCAACTGCCTTGTGGCTCAGGCTCAGGCACCGTCCTGTGGGCACCCGAAGTACAACGCATACTAAGTAGCCCCGTAGAATCGCTTCCGACAGCTGAGACAGCGCCTGGGAGTGAGAAACAAGGAGTCGTATCCGCTCCTGCCTCCAAATAGATTACTCTTCGTAGCAAGGTGAGGATTGTTGAGGTATCGCATCTTCCGACCGTATCAAAACCCTACAGTAACCTCACACGTGTACTGCCATTCTGGGTAGCCTCCTTGGTCCAGGATGAGTGGACAGAAGGCTGGCTGCAGAAGATTTGGTACATTCTGTCACTTGGCTTGCAGCTAACGTTACATGAAGCTTGCGGCACATTTGGGGATGCAGGGGCTACGCAGAGTCTACAAAGGGCTTATATAGGGCTTCTGTAGCGTTAGAAGGCTGTTATAGCGACATACCTGCAGCTAACATTCAAACACATCGGAACCGGGAGGTTCCAAAATTCCAGTGCTCTATCTTATACACCTCCTATGCAACATCCTCATCTAACTTGCTGTGATTGCCCTAAACCCTAAGCCCTTAGCCCTAAACCCTAAACCCTGGCCAAGTTTGGCTCCTGGCCCTGAGGTATACCTTCCTGCTCTTCTTGGTCTCCTTGAACATTTTGCTGGCCATCATTGTGGAGAGCTTTCTCAGGGTCAAGCAGGACCGTTCCAGGGCACGTCGGCTTCGAGGTTTCCGGGGTTTCCGGGGTGTTGGGTGCCTGGTTGACTTGGGATTAGCGTTGAAGGGGTCCATCTCAGTTCATGATTTCCGGTGTCTCGTCGCAATAGTTCGTAGGAATTTGGCTGAGACATTGCCTGCTATCTTAGTTTTCAGCTCCCCTCAGGTCCATATAGAACTACAAAAGAATGCGCCCCAAAGAATTTATCCTGACTATAAACGCGCTTACAGACAACCCTTACCCAGCCCTATAACTCCAGCTTCGACTCCATTCCTCCCTCTTCAACTTGAATAGGCAAGGGCTATCGCTCGCAGATTTATGTGCCCTTATACAACCCCCCAAACTCTCAACACCCTAGGCCCTCATTAGAAGAGGCCCGTGCTATCGTTGCTATGCACCACTTGCGCAGGAGACGAACATCATTGCCTTATTACTCCCCATACGACACCGTAGAAGTCTTCCATGAGCCCTGAAACAACCCTAAACCCTGCATTTCCCCGCGGTGGGGCTCAAGACTAGTACCCCCCCTAAAATAGTGCTAAACCCTGAAACCCCCTAAACCCTAAACCCCAAACCGAACCAGACATTCCAGGAGACAGAAGGAAGGCTGGAGGTCAAGAGCTTGGTGGTGGACCTCCTCTCCTTGCCTGTCTTGGCCTCGAGCTGGGTTGCTGCTGAGGAGCTTAGACCCTGCAACAGGGATTGACCCTAAACCCTATATATAAACTCTAAACTCTATAAACCCTAAACTCTATCCCCGAAGCCCTAAACCTGTAGCGACTGATGCAGGGTTATATGTGCCTTGGGGTTCCCACACTGGAATTGGTTAGATAGGCTGCTACCTTCAGGGTTCAAGTGCCCAGTAAGGGTCCCCAGAGAACCCAATTCCCCTTAATTAAGGAATATACCTTAAATTCCAAGGGGCCTTCATACTATGATTTAAGGTATATTCCTTAATTAAGGGATATTGGGTTCTCTGGGTCCTTGTAAAGAGAGAGATGGGGGAGGGATGTGTGGGGTTGACCTCCCGGGGGTTGCTGGCTTGCTGTTACGCGGCTTAAACTAAGCTGCCACAGGGTCGACTTCATCACGTACTATACATTCATGTTATGGTAAGTTAGTTTAGCTTTCCTTCTCACGTACCCAGTGGGGGTCAGCTATGCAATGATTCAGTATTTGGGAATCGCGTACTGTTGTAATATTATAGGCATTGCTTAACGGGTCGGGACGGCTGTCGTTCAGTCTGTGCCCAGGCATCCCCATGAGCCCCTATTCAAACCCAGTTGCCAGTTCATTTGCCATTTCCCATTTGGTTCCCCACTGTTCAAAAGCCTAAACCCCGCAGCCTTGGTGGCCAAGTTGAAAGCGCTGATCGGCTTCCATCACCGATGGCCGTCGACCCGCGCGCTGTACTTTCATCTCGAGGTGAGGCTGTCTCACCGTCCTAGAGCTCGCAGAGATTAATCTAGATAGGGTTTGGGTGTAGGGTTTTGGGGTTTAGGGTTTCGATTGTCGGTTGATGACATTGTTTATATAGGTTTTGAAGTGGGTATGGTGTCATTGGGGAAGAAAAGATGACACCATATGGAAACCTTCATTGTCCTATGGTGGATGAAGGAGTCCCGTCAAAGGGGGAGATAGGGAAATGTGGGAAATGTGAGGTTCAGGGTCTATGGCTGGAGATACTGAGTACTACCAGATCATAGCGGTATCAAGTGATACCAAAGAATGTTCCAGGGACCCTCTACAGGAGGTTATGGGACATGTAGGCACATACAGGGTCTAGGGTCAGGAGGAGTTAGTAAGTGGGTTCTATGGCTTCCCTAAAGTTGCTAAGTACCTGGGGATACTCCAAGGTTCAAATGCTCTGCAAGTCTTCACCCCAAGAGGTGCATAAACCCTAAACCCTAAAACCCTAACACCCTAAGACCCAACAACTCTAAAACCCTGAAGCCCCTAAAACCCTAAACCCCAAAACCCCTAAACCCCCCCTAAACCCTGGAAGGAGACCCTA
>CAJNJA010009013.1:0-15071 GCA_905231915.1 Symbiodinium necroappetens | reverse complement strand
GGCTTTAGGGTTTTTCAGGGTTTAGGGTTTAAGGTTTTAGGCCTTTTGGGGACTACGTAGATTAGGGTTTAGGGTTTAGGGTTTGCTGTGGAATAGCGCATCGGCGACAGTAACTTGCGACAAGGCGGTGTCGAGTGCGTCGTACTACGGCGATGAGCTGGGGGAATTGGGTTTAGGATACAAGGACGTTTTGGAGTAGATGGTAACAACAGGATTTACAATTATAAGAAGGAACCTTAAGAAATAGAATTTGCAGTGCTTCAGGCCCCCTAAATTTGTCTGTTCTTTCTTGCTTCTAGTGCGCGTTGCGCACGGGGTTTTACATTTTCTTTGGTAGGGCTTGTGAGGGTTTTGTGGTTTCGGCTTTGGGGTTTGGGGCTTGGTGTCTGCGGTGTTCGAGGTTTAAGCTTGCGTTTGTTGGTTTCGGGTCTTACAGTTTACGATCTATAAGGCCTGTCTGTTTAGAGCTGCAAGGCCCCACGCAGAGCTTCTGGGTACGTCCGAAGTCATCACACGCTGCCCTCACCGCCTCTATCGGGCGCCTTCCAGTCATGGCATTCCAGAAAGAATTCCTGAACCCTGGACCCCGGACCCTAAACCCTAACGGTATATCCTGTACCCTGAACCCTAATCGTTTTAACTAAGCCTGAGCCCGAAACCCGAAGCAAAGCAAGCTTATTGTCATATGAGAACAGCATGTGAGTGATAAGGCATGCAGCTTTAGAATGTTGGATTCACGGTATGCTTGGAAGATCAGGAGGCACAGTAGACACGCATGATGGAACTCTGATGAATAAAACCACCTTTCTTTAAGAGCCTCTATATGAAAGTCCCTCTTTCCATCCGTTCCACAGGAGGGGAGGTATATCGACCAACGTTCCGCGTCATAACCTCTCTAACTCTAAATCCTAAATCCTTAATCCGAGAAGCCTAAACCCTGAACCCTAAACCCTAAAACCCTAAACCCTAAAACCCAAAACCCTAAAACCCTAAACCCTTAGGTTGCTTAGGGCTCACGCAGGGTTTAAGCCCATAGATCCTCACGCACCTGGAGCCATACAACTGATGAGAGCCTTATGTGATGAATAGCCTGCGAAAGCCAACCCTAAACCCTGAACCCTAAGCCCTAATCCCTAAACCCCAAAACCCGAAGCCCTAGACCCTAAGCCCTAAACCCATAATAGCCTCAAGCATTCCATCAAACCCTCTCAACCCCAAGCCTCTGCAAAGCACCCGACGCTGCAGAAGGCTGGGTTCTTGTTAGGGGATTTAGTTTAAGTTACCATAAGAAGGAAACCATATTATTTACCATAGATCCCTATTATGGTAACTTAAATAAAATCCCTTAACGACAAGAACCCAGTTTAAGGGCTTCGAACCCAGTTTAAGGGCTTTGGATTTAAGGGTAACCCAAAACCCTAAACTCTAAACCACCCCAAACCTCTGCAAGGCGCCGGGACCGGGAGCTATTTGATGCCGCTGTGGGACAGCTGCTCTCCGGCGAGGGGTCCTCGCCTCAGCTCAGAGAGCTGAAGCCCTAAACCGGTTTAGGGGTTTAGGGTTTAGGGATTTAGGGTTTAGGATTTAGGGTTTAGGGTTTAGGGTTTTGGGTTACCCTTAAATCCAAAGCCCTTAAACTGGGTTCGAAACCCTTAAACTGGGTTCTTGCCGTTAAGGGATTTTATCTAAGTTACCATAATAGGGATCTATAGTAAATAATCTGGTTCCCTTATTATGGTAACTTAAATTAAATCCCCTAACAAGAACCCAGTAAATCCAAAGCCCTTATCCCTAAACCCCTTAACCCTCAACCCCAAACCCTGAAAGGGCAGGGCAGGGAGGCTTTTGGTTTAGGGCTTTTTTTTCGCGTCTTTAGTTTCGCTTTGGGGTCTAAGGCCTGCTTCTAATGCGGGGCTTTCAACTGGTTTTGTAGGGTTTGCTTTATGGAGGTTTATGGCTAGTTCGGGCCCCCTTTCAGGTCCCCCATGTAGAACGGCACCCTTATAAAAAGGACTCTAAGAGGGACCCTAATTTAGAAAACTACATTTATGGTGGCGCTGCTGTGGGATTTCCGGAAAGCGGTATCTGGGCTCGGGCTACCGGCCAGAGTTCGGGATATCGATGGTTGCACAGTCCAGCTGGTTGTGCGGACCAACAGTGCAAACCCTAAACCCTCAACCGTAAATCCTAGTAGAACAAAAAGCCCTGAACCCTTCAACTTACCTGGTCTCTTGAGGGTTCCTTTAGGGGGAACTTAGGGTTCAAGTTTTTGTATGCTGGATGTACTTGTTGCGGCTCCGAAAAGAGCACCGATTTAGAAAACTGAGAACCCAATGGAAGACTTTGTTGAGATACATGCCTGTGAACGAAATCATTCAAGTAAGATTAAACCCTGCAATCACTGCTACCACCGATTCCTGCATCGAGCAGACATCACATAGCCTCGAATTCATGTGAAAACCCGGAACCCTAAACCCTACACCTTAATCCGGAAGCCCTAAACCCTAAACCCTGAATCCGAGCTCGAGGGTGGCGTTCTGAGAGTTTAGTGCAGGCTCTAGGGCCGAGGCATCTCATGCGGAGAAAGTCCCATTGCACTTAAAAAAAAACCCTGAACCCTAAACCCGAAGCCCTAAGCCTCTAAGCCCTAAGCCCTAATCCCGAAACCCTAAACCCCCAAACCCCGAACCCGAGCCCTGAATGAAGCACGCAACCCCAAGCCCCAAGACCTAAACGCTGAACCCAGGGTCGCAAACCCTAAGACTCTACGCCCTGAGTTCCCAAACCCAGCCCTGAACAGAAGACCGTGCACTTAGGGTGAGTAGGGTTTAGGGTTTAGGGTGTAGGGAGTAGAGTTTAGGGTGCGGTGTGTAGGGTTTAAGTTTAGGGTTTTAGGGCGGCAGCCTTTAACTTTCTGTCTGGAGCTTCTAGAATCCTACTATGATTCAAAAGGTTAGCCTTGTTTGGGGGTACTCAGCCCCTACGTATTAAACCCTGTAGAAGTCTACAAGAACTTGGAACACCTTTCTGAAAACCCCCCCCTGGAAGCCCCGAAGATGGATCTGACCTCAACCTATAAAGCCTTGCATGTCACCACAAGAGCCCGACTAAAGCCCACTGAGCCCCTACTAAAGCCCGAAACCCTAAACCTTAAACCCCAAACACTAAACCCGAAACCCTGAGCCCCAAACCTCTTCTTCATCATGCATTTAATCATAAACTTCGGGGTTAAGGCCGCAGGCTTCAGGCTTTGGGGTGTAGGCTTCAGGCTTTGGGGTTTAGGGTTTCGGGTTCAGGGTTTAGGATTCAGGGTTCAGGGTTCAGGGTTCAGGGTTTAGGGTTCAGCGTTCAGGGTTTCGGGTTTAGGGTTCAGGATTTGGGATATAGGCAAAGCCGACGGCTCAGGGTTCAGGATCTAGGGCGTAGAGTCCCGAGTAGAGGGTTGCATATACAGGGTGTCGATTGGCTTTTGCTTTCAATGAACTTGAAACTTTGTGTTTTCGATTTGATACAGGATTCTTTGGGCGCGTGGGTTGTTTTTCTAACTCATTGCTGGCCTCGTGATTTCCTAGCCGATCTAATCGTAAACCTTCTTTGCCCTTTTCCCTAAAACCCCCCCAACAAACAACATCTCTAAACCCTAAGCCCGAAACCCTAAACTCTAAACTCTATCCCCTAAACTCTAAATTCTAAACCCTAAACCCTAAACCCCTACACCACAAAAAACGTCGCAATCTCAGCCCGAGGTTCGCAGCTGCAAGGAGTTCCCACTCCGGGCCGCCTGTGGCTCGAAGCTCAGAGTTGACCTCAGTTGAAGAGAACTTTAGGGTTTAGGCTTAGGGTTTAGGGGTTTAGGGTTTAGGGTTTAGGGTTTAGGGGTTTAGGGTTTAGGGTTTAGGGTTGAGGGGTTATAACCCTAGGGGTTCATGTGCCCAAGTAGTTTATACTTTGGCCTTACAAAGTAGTCCCTCTATAGCTACTTTCGGGCCGAAGTATATACTATCTAGGTACAGGGGACCCTAAGGGCAAGGCTTCTAAAACTTCAGTTCGAGTTTCATGGTTCAGGGTTTAGGGTTTCGAGTGTGGGGTGAATGCTTAGGATTGATGGGTTAAGGCTTAGGTTTTTGAGTTGGACATAGGGTCACGGGTTCAGGGTTTGGGGTTTAGGGTTTAGCGTCGGTATGGCCACAGCTAGGAGGGGAGGTGTGGGGCAAGGGTGCAGGCATTGGGGTAGGGTACTGCCAGGCATAAGAACTTAGGCCCTTAAAAGCCTTCAACATCCACGGCCTTGAATGAACCTGAAGCTTTCTTAGACAGCCAATGGGAGAACTTTAAACTTTGTGGCCTTGTACATTAGGTCTATCCTAAAAAGTTTGAACTTTTTTTGGGCCTGACTGTTGAAGAAGAGAGCTTTTGACTAAGCAACAATAATAACCACAGCCTTTGTAAGTTAAAAAGCCCGAATCCCACTGTTACAACATGCTACAACAATTGCCAATGTCAATACACCTAAGTCCCAAACAGAAGCAAACCAAGGAAAACAAACACAATCAAATCGACACTGTACCTCGCCCAGGCGGACGTCGCGGCGCTGAAGGAGCAACAGCTCCGCGTGGGACAGCGAGCGGAGCACTTCTACAGAATCCCGGCTTGGACATAGGGCTTCAAACGGTTTTGGACAGGTTACGAGTTTTGTGAGTGTGTTTGTATCTTGAGCCACATACTCGTTGCACCTTGGGAGACCTTTTGTTCAGTGTCTAGTTGCCGCTTTTGAGAGGTCTTGGTGGACTCAGAACCCATCCTCCCAGGCGCCAAAAAGACATTGAACGCCCTCCGAAAAAAAAGGTATCTTGCCAATCTTGCCATTGCACGGCTTAGTGTGGGCCTTTTCTTAGGGGCTTTGCTTTTGAAAGACCTCCGGCGCGGCTCTGGCTTGCTAGTGCGGCCCAGGCTGCTTCTTGCAGCGCGTCTACGGCGATGCTTACAAGCCGTCGAAGGCACGGGCCGGGGTGTTGATACCAGACCCCCTGGAGGATCTAGAAACTAGGGTTGATGATATAAATCCTGCGTTACCTTAGGGACCCTAAACAACGGGAATTAGGGTGTATATTCCTTATTACCGGTAATGTAGGATTCATATCATCAGCCGTCCGTAGAACCCCCTAATTTGGGATCGTGTACTACTCACAGGTACTATAGCATATAGGAAGCCCCTTAAGGGATCTATTTTCTAGATTTTTTCGGGGGGTCTGGGTATAGGAAGCCGGCATAAGCCTGAATTTAGGGTCTAGGGTTTAGGGGTTTAGGATCAGGCAGGGTCTAGGGGTTAGGGCTTAGGGATTTAGGGGTTTAGGGCTCAGGGGTTTAGGGTTCAGGGGTTTAGGGCTTTAGGGGTTTGGGTTTCCGGGGTTTAGGGGTTCAGGGGTTTAGGGGCTTATAGGGTTTAGCTTAGGGCCTCAACAACCGTCAGCACTACGGAGAAGTCTCTCCGAGGACTGGGTGTCCTCTGCGCGCCTGGCGATTTATCCGGAGGCCCTCCCGACAGCACGCGAAAGCGAGAATCGAGCCCTAAACTCTAAACCATAAACCCCAAACCCCAAACCCCAAACCCTAAACCCTAAACCCCAAACCCTAAACCCCGAACCCTAAACCCCAAACCCGAAAGCCTAAAAGGGATCCTTGTGGTGGGGTTTCGGGCAGGTTCGGGGTAGACTCCGCAGTTGACGAGATTTGGAGTCTCTGGGTTCGAGGTGCTTAGGGCTCTGGGGGGTTTACGCCTTTGGAGTCTAGGCGGTTATGGGTCTTGAGGATTGATTGTAGGATTTTATAGCCTTAGACTCCAAACCCTTAACCTTTGAAAGCTCTAAACTCTAAATCCTAAACCCTAAGCCCTTTAGGTTTAAGGTTGAGGGTTTAAGTGCTCACGGGTATTTTGAGTTTAGGATACCAAGGTTCGGGGCAAGTTTACATGCAGAGTTTCGGGGCTTTTGGGGTTGAAGTCTCGGTTGTAGACTTAGGATTTAGGGTTTCGGGTTGCGCGTTTCGGATGAAGCCGTTGCCGTTATGTGGCATTTCTGATTTTGATGGCACTGTTTCCTGGCCGTCGGGTGTAGCTGTGGCTGCAACCATCATTGGTTCACCAGGATCATCATCTTCACCCGCATCCTGCTCCTCCTATAACCATGCTTATAGTCCTTCTTGTTCTTCTTCTTCTTGTTCTTAATGTCTTCAGCAAAGGCGCGGCAGGGCGTCGACGATGCAGCTGGTTTCGACTTCCTTGTCGTGGACACTGCACAGCGCATCGTCCCGAGCCGCGGCAAGTGCCAACGGCTGCAACAGCGCAAGACTGAAAGCCACCCTAGACCCTGGACCGTCCTAGACCCCAAACACTGAACCCTAAACCCTCAACCCTAGACCCTAGGCCCTCAACCCTAAACCCTGGGCCCTAAACCCTAAAACCCTAAACCCGAAACCCCAAACCCTAAACCCTGAACCCTTAACCCTAAACTCCAAACTCCTAGACCCCAAACCCTGAACCATAGGGTTCTCGCATATAGGGGTGGACGGTTTTGGGGGTTTGAGGGTTTCGACCTTCGCGTTTGGGAGAATCTAAAGGTAGAACCCCGATTTTGGGACCCTAGACTACTAGAGGGTAAGACGGTTGATGATATAAATCCTGCAGAATATACCATAATTGCCATGTTTAGGGTGCTTAAGGTCATGCAGGATTTATATCATCAACCATAGGAATCCTCGTTGGGGGATCGACTTTTTGGGTCTTTGGGTTTAGGAGCTGAGTCATCTCACAAAGTCAGGGGCGCATGTGCCGAAGCTTTAACGGTACCCCAGAACCCCGGGAGGATCTAGAAAGTAGATCCCCTAATTTGGGACCCTAACTACTAAAGGGTACTTTATAGGAACCCCCATAAGGGATCTACTTTTTGGATCCTCCCTTAAGGGGTCTGGGGCTTCAGCCGCGATACTTCAGTAGCCACACTCTCCGCACCACACGCCTCCGTGCTGCACATTCCTTCACCAGACTAAGACCCTAAACCCTAAACCCTAAGCCCTAATGGACCGTGCCCAAGGCGCTCCACACGCTGTTTCATCGAGGTGAAGGGCAGCGCGGGGACGTTTGCAGGGAGACTATCCCTGCTATAGAACGGTTTTGGCTTTGGGCTTCAGGTTCTTGCAGCTTCGCGCTTATCAATCTCTAAACCCAAGCTTCCAGTCTGATGGTATTTGTCCACGGACTGTAGGTAAAGTCCCGCTTAGGCTCCCACCCTGCCTAAATCTATTCATGTATGCTCCCCAGACCCCCGGGAGGATCTAGAAAGTAGATCCCCTAATTTGGGACCCGAACTACTAAAGGGTACTTTATGGGAGCCCCCTTAAGGGATCTACTTCTTGGATCCTCCCTTAAAAGGGTCTGGGGGCCATTGTTCCATTTGGTTGCAGAGGACTCAATGGGGTTGAGGCCATGCGTTTCTTCTCGGCGGCTTGGAGTTTTGCGGAGCCTGGTTCGAACGTCACTACCTTGGTTTAGGGTTTTGGGGTTAGGGTTTAGGGTTCGGTTCTTCTTATTAACCCTAATATGGGATTTATAGGGACCCAAAAAAGTAGGTTCTGGTGGGTTCAGTAATAGGCCGTGTAGGAACCCGTACAAAAGCTCGGTCGAACACTTGTTGGAGACCCTAAACCCCCCAAGCGCCAAAAAACCAAAACGAAACCCCGGCACTCCGAACCCAAAGCCCCAAACCCACAAGCCCAAAGCCCTAGGCCACAAGCCCCGAACCTTAACCCTCGAAGCCGTCGCCCTTCTCGAGCCCCTTCATAGGATCCCCTTTAAAGAACCCCTTTGTAGTAGAGGAAGCCTGTTCTAATTCTGAAGGCCCCTAAATCCCCCAAAGTGCCAGGATGAGCCTAAACCCTAAACCCTAAACCCTAAATCCCAAACCCCAAACCCCAAACCCCAAACCCTAAACCCTAAACCCTAAACCCTAAACCCTAAATCCCCCAAAAAGTCCCCGGAAGTTCCTGCTCCAGGAGCTTGAACGGACTCCTTCAGGGAAGCCTGTTCGAACTGTTAACGCTAAGGGTCCAAGTACCTAATACTCATATACTCTTCTGAATACTAACCTACATAACCACTATCCGTAACCCAAGTATATGATCATTAGGTCCCTTAGGGTAACACCCCCCAAGGAGCCCTAAACCCTCAAAGTAGTAAGCCTCATAGAACCCTTAAAGCCTTAAAGGAACCCTTTGAAGCACCCCTGACCAAAGAGCCCTAAACCTTTAACGTAGTAAGCCTCATAGAAACCTTAAAGCCTCAAAGGAACCCTTTGAAGGACCCTGAGTTTAGTTGGGGTTTCAGGCCCTGAATGTGCCCAGGATGTTCTGCCTCAGCGCGAACGAGCAGCGCAAGCGCGACGAGGTGACCGCATCGAAGGGGGAGGGCAACGCGTGCCTCGGCCTTGGGTTTAGGCTTTAGGCTTTAGTTTTAAACTTCAGGGTTTAGGGTTTAGGCTTTAGGTTTAAACTTCAGGGTTTAGGGTTTAGGGTTGAGGGTTTTTCAGAAGCCAACATAGTCAGTAAGACTATTCCTTCGGGTCGAGGGTTGAAAGCTTAGGGATGAAAATGAGTTCTATGTAGCAAGGCTTCTACATTAAAGT
Organism: Symbiodinium necroappetens; assembly: GCA_905231915.1. NCBI lineage: Eukaryota > Dinophyceae > Suessiales > Symbiodiniaceae > Symbiodinium > Symbiodinium necroappetens. The sequence goes on along the minus strand of CAJNJA010009013.1, from coordinate 6,396 downwards.
TCTCTTGAGGCTTCCTTTCAGGGTTCGTTTAAGGGTTCTATGAGGGTTGCTACTTTGAGGGTTTAGGGTTCTTTGGGGGGTGTGAATGCGTAGTTCGAAGTGCATGGCTTTTCCGGTTCGGGGTCTTGGGAATAAGTTCCGGGGGGGATTCCACTACCAATCGTGCATAAACCCAGGGCTCGAGGTACTTAGGCCATGGGGGTTTAGCTGTCAAGGGCTCAGATGAACGAGGAAGGGTGTTGCTGTCCGTTCGGGGCTCTGCGTGGGTGATGCCTTCGAGCTGACCAGGTCCAGGTGTTGCCTAAACTTTCATGTGCTCCTTTAGGGTTTTGGGTTTAGGATTTAGGGTTTAGGGTTTAGGGTTTAGGTTTTAGGGTTTAGGGTCCTCCTCAAGCTTTCTTCATCCCTAAGCCTAAACCCTAAACCACTACGTTACTCTGGCCTTAACGGGCACGCTCAGTACTTAAGGGTTCAGGCTTAGAGAGTTGGGGTTCGGGCTCGCAAGGTATTTAGCAGAATAAGGGTTTATAGCACCCTGAAGATCAAGGGACTCAAGGAGAGACCCTTAAAGGGACCCTTGGGGTTACATTTGGGCTTTATGAGACTATATATAAAGGGTATATAAGGGTTATATAGGGTATTAGGATTAGGGGTCCCTTCTAGGGGCCCCCACTCTTGTCCCTTAAGAAGACGAACCAGACCGTAGACCCTACACCCTAACCCCTAACCATCCTACACTCCAAACCCCAATCCCGAGTTCAAGGGACAGTAACCCATGTTGCAGAGAAGAAAACATTGTGAAACCTCTTATAAATCCACTTTTAGAACCCTTTAAGAACCTTTATAGGTACGTAACATTTTATGAATCCATATAGAACCCTGATAGGACCCCTGCTAGTATGTGAAATCTATTATGATATCGAAGCCTTTTAAGACCCCCCCAATAATTATGCGCGCAAGTGTCTAAATCCGTATAGAACCCTACAAACCCCGTAATAAAATAAGAAAAGCCCTAAACCTAAACCCTAAACCCTAAAACCCTAAAACCCTAAAACCCTGAAACCCTAAACCCTAAACCATAACGAGAAAAGCCCTAAAGGTATGTGATCGCCGTGGTCGATAACGTGGAAAACCTGGAGCATGCCTCGGTGCGGCATTTCATCTGGAGCGACGACGCGTCGATGTTGCTGGGCAAGGTTTTCCCGTTGTCCCAAGGCTTTGAAGTTTAGGGTTTAGGGTTTCGAGGTTTAGGGATTAGGGTTTAGGGTGGAGGCTTCAAAGTTTAAGGTCTAGGGTTAAAAGTTTTAAGGTTTAGGGATTTGGGTTTAGGGCTTGGGGCTTTAAGGTTTAGGGATTAGGGTTTACAGGGCTTAGGGCTTTAAGGTTTAGGGTTTAGGGTTTTCAGGTTTGGGGTCAGGGTTTAGGGCTTGGGGCTTCAAGATTAGTGGTGAGGGTTTGGGCTTTTGAGGTGTACGGACTCGGGCCCCAACGTGAGCTGCAGACCCTAAACTTCTACATGCCATACCCCAGACTTCCGAACCTCAAGCCCTAGCTTCAACCCACTAGAACCTACCTTTTTTGTAGGGGCCCCTTAGAAATCCCATATGACTAGGGTTTATGATAAGAACCTAACCCTAAACCCTAAACCCTAAACCCTAAACCCTAAACCCTAAGGGGGGTGTTGGGGTAGGTTCAGGTCGATTTCCGAACCTCAGGGCCTCGACGCTCAGCTCCTAAAACCGTGAAGTTCGGGACCGTGGTACTTAAGCCACTTCCCTAGGGCTCCTGACTAAAACTATACTGGCTTATAGGGTTTATAGGGTTTATAGAGTTTATAGGGCTTGTAGGGTTTATGGGGTTTCTAGGGTTTATAGGGTTTTGGGTTTAGGGTTCATAGGGTTTCGGGTTTAGGGTTTAGGGTTTATAGGGTTTATAGGGTTTCGGGTTTAGGGTTTAAAGGGTTTATAGGGTTTATAGGGTTTATAGGGTTTATAGGGCTTATAGGGTTTATAGGGTTTATAGGGTTTATAGGGTTTATAGGGTTTATAGGGTTTAAAGGTTTAGGGTTTACGTAGAGGAGCCCGAAACCCTATCCCAATCAGCTTCTCATCCCCCAGCCTTGGAAATCCCAGAGTCCGAAACTTCCAACTCTCCACTCTGAGCCTTTACCCAGAGACTCCATTATCCCGTAATTAAGGAATATACTTTATATAAATTATAATAGGGGCCCCTAATAAGATTTAAGGTATATTCCTTAATTAAGGAATATGGGAGTCTCTGGGTAACCTCCTTCCCCTAGGCTTCTTAAACCCTAACCCACACCTAAACCCGAAAAGCCCATTTATACAAGACTACCCTACACCCTAAACCCTAAAACCCTAAACCCCAAACCCCGCAACCCTAAACCCTAAACCCCATTAAACCCTAAAGCCTTAAGCCCTAAACCCCGAAACCCTAAACCCTAAGCCCTCGAGGCTGCATTTGGAAGCTGATTCCTACATCGCCCGGGTGGACCCTCTACGCGGAATACCCGTGTCACGAGGCAACGAGCCGGCATAAGGCTTTGAAGATTTCTTGGTGCAGGGGTGTAGGGTGTAGGGCTTATAAACCCTAAACCCTAAACCCCCTCGGGGACGTTCACGACAGGGTCGGGGTGGATACCATAGCCTGGACGGTTGCCCTTTGGACCCAGTCCTCGATACTCGCTGACGTGGCAGCCGAAGGGGCGACTGACATACTGCTGTGACGTGTACAAGGAGCCGCCCCGGTATGTCCAGTCGACTACGGCATCCGTGGAAGGCTCTGCGTAGGGATGTCTGGCTTTGAAAGACAACTTGGGGAGTTTCGACGAGGGTTCCTACAACAACACCTTCAAAACGCGTGGCTCACACCAGACCAAGTGGGGGACGTGCCAGCCGTGGGCGGGATGTTGACACACAACAGTGGGGCGGACGCAGTGACCGTGGCGCGTGAAAGAGCACGTACCATGGTACTACGTGCTCGAAGCGATGGAGCTGCTCGTGCTGCCGTTCCTCTCCAACCTGGGGGTGAGGAACCTGCTCATGCTGCTGTTCCTCTTCAACCTGCTCATGCTGCTCTTCCTCTTCAACCTGGGGGTGAAGAACCACAGAACAACGACGTCGAGGAGGACTCTGATGATGCAGGTGACGGGGTGTCCATGATGCAACTCACGCCGGCAGAGGAGCAGTCGTTGGCTGACAGGGGTGTAGACGACAGAGTACGCCATGCACTTCGCGACCTTTTGCGCGGCCTCGAGAACCAGGAAAATCGAGGCGAAGGGCCAGAATACCGTTGGGGCGTTTCGCTCCTGGTACAGGCTGCTCGCGAAGCTCGTGGGGTGTGCACGCTCATTGAGCGTATATACTGGCAGCCCGTTGCACTCCTGGGGCGCAAATGGTGTACTGACCGGCACAGAGGATCCCTCCCTATGGGGCGTTGCGCTCGAGAGTCAGCGCCTGGTTAGCGGAGTACAGGTACCTTCTGCTGCTGGCGTACAACCTGGAACTAGGGACGGGCGTCTTGGAGCTGATGGGGTGTCCACCTGCAGGTCCGTCCCAAGATGTTCTCCCTGAAGGCCCTGCACGCCGTGGGACGCGCGATATGATATGCCGCGCTCAACCGCTAGTGGGGTGAACGCGGCTGCTGCCGCCAGTGGGGTGAACGCGACGGCTACCTCGACTTCTCGCGTTCCCCGAGGCAGCCGTTCTCGTTCGCGCTCGCCACCTGGGGTGTCTTCAGAGGCTCCAGCGACTGCGCTAGCACCTGCGCTACCTGTACGCGCTGGACTACCGCTGCTGACGCTGTGCTACCTCTACGTGCTGCGCTACCTGACGCCGCGCCTCCAGTGACGCCGCCGCTCGACACAGTGTTGCCTGGGTTGACTGCAGTGGCGCCCCTACTCTCGCCGCCGCCTGACGCTGCGCAAGGAGGTGTCCTACCTGCACACGCTGCTCTTCCTGTACCTGGTGCTGTTCGGGGGCGTTCTGGACTACTTGCCGGTGGGGTGTCTGCTCCTCGCGGCGCTGGACTTCCTGCTGCCGGCCCTGGTCTTCCTGGACAAGTGCCGGAGTCGGGTGTGGAAGCGGACTGTGAGCCTACTGGGGACGCTCACTTTGGCGACGCTGGTGGAACGTCTGTGGGTGACCTTACGCACGTGAACAGCGCTGGGGTGACTCCGCTTCCTGCTGCTCTGCCACCTGGCACTGGTCTTACGCACGTGGACGACGCTGGGGTGACTCCGCTTCCTGCTGCTCTGCCACCTGGTACTGGTCTTCTCGTTGCGCCTGGGGTGACTGCTGTCTCCGCTGCTGCCGTTCCTGGTGGAGCCCCGAGTACACCCTCTACTGAGCAGTAACACAGTGAGTTGCCTCTGAGCGGTAGTGTGTTCTCTCGAACTCTGAAGATCGTCGCGGTTTTATGAGATGCTTTTGCTTCTTCCCTTCGGGGTGTTTTCTTTCTGGAGTGCATGCCTCTATGAGGCAGACTGGAGCGCGAGCGAAAGTCCCCCTGCACTTAAAAAAAAACCCTAAACCTAGGGTTTAGGGTTCAAGGTTTAGGGTTCAGGGTTTAGGGATTCTTCGCGCGGTCTAGGCTGCTAGACAGTTGCGGATAGGAGGAGAGCCCCACCCCGAACCCTAATTAAACCCTAAACCCTCAACCCTAACCGTTTAGGGTTTAGAGTTTAGGGTTTAGGGGGCCCTAACCCTAAGCCCTGAGCCTTAAGCGCCTGAGCCTTAAGCCTGAAGCCCTAAACCCTAAACCTCTAAGCCCTAAGCCTTACCTAAGCCCCGAGGATCTGTATTATCAGGTTAATGTTCTCGCAGATATGGCTAGTTCTCTAAATTCGGGTCCCGTTTAGGATCCTTTTTTTTTTCAGGGTGCCGTACTATTTTGGGGACCTAGAAAGGTACCCTCATTTAGAGAACCACCCTAAACCCTAGACCCTTAAAACCTAAACCCATAATAAGGACACTAACAGGGGCCCTAACTTTATAGAGTCCTTCTACAGTAGCCTCCTGGCCCCAGGCCCGACCATAGGAAGAGAACGGATTTAGGGTTTAGGGTTTTAGGGTTTAGGGTTTAGGGTTTTAGGGTTTTAGGGTTTTAGGGCTTTAGGGTTTTAGGGTTTTAGGGTTTAGGGTTTTAAGGTTTAGGGTCTAGAATTTAGGGTTTAGGACTTAGGGTTTAGGGTCTAGGGTTTTAGGGTTAGGGTCCGTGGGTTTTGATAGGGTTTCCCGTCGTCGGGTTTTGCGATTAAGCCCTGAATTGTGGGATTCTGCGGCCCAGTATCAGTGAGGCGAAGGACCAAAAAGGGAGGTGATCACGACTTCTCCCGACATCTAGGGTTTAGGGTTCAGGGTTTAGGGGTTTAGGGTGTAGGGTTTAGGGTTTAGGGGTTTAGGGTTTAGCGGTTTAGGGGTTTAGGGGTTTAGGGGTTTCGGGAAAGCCAAGTCGAAGCAAGAAGGCGTATGAGCAATCAAGATCTTGGAACTTTGTGGATTTAGCGTTCAGTGTGTGTAGGCTTCGAGGAGCCCTATGGTTTAGGGTTTAGGGGTTTAGGGCTTTAGGGTTTACGGTTTAGGGAACCCTATATTCCCTAAACCCCTAAATCCTAAACCTCTAAACCCTAAACCCTAAACCCTAAACCCCTAAACCCTAAACCCCTAAATCCTAGGGGCCCACTTTCTAACTTCCAGGCTCCTGTATTCACGCGAAGCGACATCTACCATGGCCCAGGGGGGCTGGAAGATGACCACCTGGGTTTAGGGTTTAGGGTTTAGGCTTATCCCTACACCCTACACCCTAAACCCTAAACCCTACTCCCTAAACCCTAAACCTGAGACCCTCAACCCTAAACCCTAGTCCTCAGACCCCTCTTATAGAACACAGCAGTCCAGGTATCTAGGCCCCCGAACTCCGAATTTTCAGGAGTCGGCGGTCGACAAACCCTACGTTTCAAATACGAAGAGTCAGGAATTTCATTCACCGTGCAAGAAACAGGCTTTTCTGAGGCCAGTGCGGGGTGCCCAGGGACTCTAAAGCTCTTGATGTTGGGATCTACCGGATACACCTTAAATCTTATACCGGGTTCCTACTCTAATTTAGGGGTATGTTCCTTAACTTGGCGCCTTTGCGGAGTCTCCATGTCCTGTTCTTGGCCCTCCACGACTCAGGAGACTGCCGGACCGGGCGACGGTGCTCAAAGTCATCCCCCGCGAGCCCGTCCAGTGCACGCCGGAGAAGAGCAACAGATGCAGCAGCCAACTCTACGTCCAAGGTTCGCTCCAAGCACTCCTCCGATGATGCGGCTCCTTGCTTGATGAGGACGAGGACGCCGGATCGATTCCGAGCCACCCCAGTCAGATTGAAGGCCAG
>CAJNJA010009012.1:4980-15072 GCA_905231915.1 Symbiodinium necroappetens | reverse complement strand
TCTTCACCCCGCAGACACTGCACCCCGATATCCTGCGGAAGCAAAAGCCCCAGACCTGGCATCATGTCTTCCTCTCAACATACGGCCGGGCCGAGGCGGACGACGCGCAGCGTTTAATTAAGGATCCTACTTTTTAGGGTACTATATTTGGGTCTCCTATGTTTCGGAAACCCTCAACTCCTTCTCGAGCTCCACGGTGAGGTCCACGACGGAGACGTCAATCGTAGGCACACGAAGGGCCATGCCGGTCAGCTTTCCCTGGCCGGCTCTGCGAGTTGAGGGTGTTCAGCTCTTGGGGCTTAGGGTTTAGGGTTTAGGGTTTAGGGGTTTACCCTAAACCCCAAACCCTCAGCCCCAAACCCTAAACCCCGAACCCTAAACCCTCAAGGGGGTTCTAGAACACTATAAGCTACGGTACCCCTGAAAGGGAACCCTCGGGAATCCCTTTAAAGGAACCCCAAGAGGATCCCTGAAAGGGAACCCCAGCACTCCTTTGAAGGGCTGCTCCATAAGGTAACCCTAGGGTTCTTAGAGGTTTAGGGGGGGATTAGGGTTTTAGGGGTTTGGGGGTCTGGGGGCTTAGGGGTTTAGGGCCTTTAGGGGTTGCGGGCTTTTAGGGAATTAGGGGATTAGGGGTTTAGGGCTTAGGGGGTTTAGGGCTTTTATGGGTTTAGGGCTGTATAGGGGTTGAGGGATCCCCGAAGCCACCGCCGGGCCTTGACGTCGGGGATCACCTTGGCCACGGCTTTCGCGGCTCCCGTGGAGGACGGGATGATGTTTCCTGCTTGCAGGGACCCTAAACCCTAAACCCTAAACCCTAAACTCTAAACCCTAAACCCTAAACCGTTACTTGTGGGGCTAGGATTAATGGTGTCGGGCTTCGGGTTTGGAGTTGAGACCTTAGGGCCTTAGGGGCTTAGGGCTTAGGGTTTAGACGTGAGGGGTTTAGGGTTTAGGGTTTATAAGGTTCCCTGGGGCTCCAAATAGCCCAAAGTAGGTACTATTTACAGACTTTAGACCCCAAAGTAGGTACTATTTGTATACTTGGAGCCCTAGGGGTTTAGGATGGTTTAGGGTTAAGGGCTTAGGTCTTGGAGGCTTTAGGGCTCCAGGGGGCATAGGGCAGTTATAAGTTACAATTGGAGTTGAATCCCCACGTGTAGTCATAAGCACCGTTCGGGACACCTTAACTCATAGTCAACAGGTGCTATCACTAATTTCAATTCTAGCCTCAAGTTTCCTTTTCTGAAATTCCACTTACTCGAACCCTGAATCCCTAGACCCTAACCCCTAAACCAGCAAAGCCCTAAACCCCTGTAGACCCTAAACCCTAAACTCTAAACCCTAAACCCCCTAGACCCCTAGACCCTAAACCCGAAACTCAGTCCCTGATCTTTCTTAAACGAATCCTAGACCCCAAGCTCAACACCCGAGGCCCTGAACCTTACATCCCCAAACCTCACTAAGCCCAAAGGCTCCGTGTGCCCACGTAGTATAGACTTATGCCTTGAAATACCTATTTCTCTACGATCCCCCATTTAAGGCATAAGTATATGTGATATAGGCACATGGAGCCCTAGGGAAGCAAGTCCTTTGATCATGTCCTGACATGCCTCGAACTGAACCATGCGCGGCCCACAATCCGGCATCCTAAACCCTAAACCCTAAACCCCACAACCCGGCATCCCTTCGTCTAGAAAAAACGGTGCCTGGACCGGCGCGTCCGCCACGCCAGTCCTGCAACGGCTGGCAGTTAGCCCGTTTGCTCGTTTAGGGTTTAGGGTTTAGGGTTTAGGGTCTAGAGATTCGCATGTTGAGTCGTTTTTAGGGTTTGGGGGGGTTGGGTTTAGTGTTTAAGTTCAGGGCCGGGGTTTAGGGGTTGCGCCTGGCGGCCTTTCCATCATAAAACACATTTCAGAACGCTCGCAGGTGAAGAACTGATTGGGTTGGATTGAGCTAACAGTGGTTCGGGTTTGGCAAACCATTTAAATGTCGTCGAGACGTCTTAACAAGTATTCCGCACCAGGCTTTTGTGGCATTGTCTGTCCTTTATGACTATGATTATAGCCTCTACTCACTACTCAATTACGAGACCGGCCCCCTCAACCCTAAATCCTAAAGCTCAGCTACGAGACCGGCTCCTCCCAGCACTCCAATCGAGCCAAGCCTGTCCCGGAGCCAGCTTATTCCTAATCCGCGGCAGGGTTAAGGGTTTAGGGGTTTTGGGGTTTACAGGGTTTATATAGGGTTTAGGGTTTGAGGGTTTAGGGTTTAGGGCTGATGGTTTAGGGTTTAGGGCTGATGGTTTAGGGTTTAGGGGTTTAGGGTTTAGGGTTCGGGGTTTGGGAAGGGGGTGGCGTACAGGATTAACGTCACATACATAGTCCATGATGTGATGTATAATGTGATTGTGGTGGTGAGCGGAAACCAACACTAGTGACATCAGAATTGCTAGCAGACGGTGAGCAAGAGCATTAATGGAAATGCCGTCAGGAAAGAGTGCGATTTCTGCACTTTTACGCTAAAAGAACTGGCACATCAGCAGTTTGCACACCACTGCTTGCAGCAAGCAAACAGGAACGCTTTAAACCGAATACTTCGGAGAACGTGGACTGCCCAAGTTAGGAACATTGGGCAACATGAACAGCATCTCACCATCATGCTTTTGGACACCCCGGGCTCAAGTGCCCATACATAGTAGAGCTTCGGACTCAAAGTGTATTGCAACTCGTTGACGGCCTATAGCATACCTTATATGGGTCCACGGACCCATAGAGAAACCCCACCCCCCCCCCCCGAAAAAAAAAAAAACATAAAAAGCCCTAAGAAACCCCGAAAAGTTAGGAAAGCCAACATCCTAAACCCCAAAACCTCATAAATCCAAAATCCCTGAACCCTATAAACCCTAAGCGCTATAAAAGCCCTATAGTCCTATAAACCCTAAGCCCTAAAGCAACCCTATAGACCCCAATCCCCTAACTCATTTTGGAGTTTGCAGCCTCTACCCATAGGCTCCATCGTAGTTCCGTTTTGTGGTTCATGGCTAGGATCCTATAAGGTAGCCCCAAAAAGGAACTATGGAGCCTATGGGTAGGGATGTTGAGCTTCCGGCGGGACGGCTCCCGAATGGTCCAAGTGGAAGTGAGTGACCAAGAGGAGGTCGACCTGGTTGGGTTGGGGCTTAGGGTTCAGAGGGTTGAGAAGGGTTTAGGGTTTAGTGTATGGAGTTTAGGGATTTTAGGGTTTAACGGTCTAAGATCTCGTTATCTTCATGCCACTTAGGTAACATGTACCTGCTTGTGCCGAAAACGTCGACCATGATCCTCATGTCCTTGAGGAAATATGTATCCTTGATGCATGATGCAACTTTTTGTCGAAATACTTCTTATCGAGCATCCGGTCACAATCCAACTGTGGAGCATCGTGTCCAGGCCTCTCGGAAAGAGATCCAAAGCTCTCCAACCAATCCGTACCCTCTGACTCTAGCCAAGCCCTCAACTCCTTAAACTCAACCCTAAACCCCGGACCTCAAAACCTGAACTCTAAGCCCTAAACCTTGGTCCTGAACTTAACTCGCCCTAAACTCCCAAATTCCTACGCCCGAAACCTGAACGCCCTAAACCTTGAAGCCTAAACTAACCGCAAACAACGGAATCTGACATCCTAACCCTGAGCCCCTGAACCCATTACCCAATCCCAAGAGTTTCTGGCTTCTTTGCTAAATCACACCTTCAGAACCCTTATGATGCCCTATAAGCCGCATCAACGAACATCAACCCTAAACCCCAAAACCGAAAACCGTTTATCAACCCTAAACCCGAGCCGGACCTCGGCCGGGTTTATGTGGTCGAAGTAGGGAAGGCAACTCATGCCGCTGTGGGCGGGGTGCACACCGCAGTCGAACATCACCACCTGCAAATTCAAGCTTTAGGTCTACCTGGACCCTAGGATGCAGTACTGCGTATTTTTAAAGAACCTATTCCGTGACTAGGATCCTACAACAAAGCATTCAGGAAACCAACAAAGGTTAGTACAAATTAGGGTCTAGGAAGGATCTTAGAGTTTCGGAAAAATGAACACTTCAAGGCCAACTCAGGTAACTGGGGGCATATACCTCTTCTATGGCTGCCCATGAGCCGTGACGCATGTGTGTGTGTGTGTGGGGCTCCGGGACATTAGACCTCTAGACACCGAAAAGCCAGGTTGGTGCTGCTTCTGGCCGAATTATATACCGATTTTTCACCCCCGAAACCCTGAAACTTATGTCAACCCTTAAACCCTATAAACCCTATACCCTGACCCCTCCAGCTCAACAAAAGCGCATCTCAACTCCCGCAACCTTGCTTCCGACAGGGTGCAATTCAGTCCTGTATTCTTCCACCGTAGCTTCCGTCTCGCAACATTTGGGTGTGAAGATACTCCAACCTTTAACTCTGATAGATGGGAATAGCACTTTGGTGCAGATTGGCCGTCATAATAACGAGCAGAAGGACTTTTCGATTTTATCTGGACTCGATACCTTGTCCAACCCCCTGCTGTAAACTGTAAGAACCCTGAACACGACAACACGGGGCTGTTAATTACGACGGAAGATACGCCTGGACCCCAAATGTCCCACCATTGTTGGCGATTCTAGGGCTCCATATTTTCATTTATTTATACAAAGCCTTAAAAGAACGGATTAGGATGGATTAGGTATTCATTGTTTGAAAGGTAGTGGGATCTTTCGGAAAGGGGTCCGAAGTGCATCGACGGAGAGCGCTCGCATCAGCAAGAAGCTGGGAGGAAATCGGGTTTAGGGTTTTCGGGTCCAGGGGTTTAGGATTTAGGGGTTTAGGGTTTAGGGGTTTAGCGTTTAGGGGCTCCGGGGTTTGGGGCAGAGGGCCTCGATGGCCTGCAACGCGAGATCAGCGATGCTTCCTCTCCAATGTGTAGGTTGGGCCTGGCTGGACCCAGACCAAGCCTCGCGATGCTGGGGTCTTCCAAGTTTGTTGAAGGGGCTTGTGCGGTGCTCCCCCGGGACGTAGCAGGGCATGTTCTTCTGGAAAAGGCGCAAGGCCATGCCGAACAAGCTGGATATACCCTTGCAGGCGCACTCCCAGCATTCCTTCCTTTGCTGTATTCACTCTCTCGCCCCGACACGACACCTTCTGCAATGCCAAAAGCCCAGCAAGAGTGCCATGGCCATGGTGGCTGAAAGCCTGAGCAGAATGTCGGCCAATGAAGATGTGGCATTGCGCGGTGAGAGTGCATGAGATTGATCCGCCCTGAGGAAACGGCTCTGAACTTCCACCCTCTTTGGGTCCTGGCCTGGGTATTGTTAGTTCAGGTAACGGTGGTGGGGTTGAAGAGCGAGTCAGGCTTGGAGCTCAGTGTATAATGCTCATCCTCAGGCCCAGGAAATTCTAGCACTACCTCTTGTCGATTGCTTCCAGATGAACCGACTTCCCTAAAAGAAGAAGTGGCCGGCCTAGGATTGATAAGAAAAGTCCGACTTTCATTTGATCATTTGCACGGTATGGATCGTCCTTTCTTTGTCGCCCGTTGTCATGTTTTACCCACTGCCCCATGCAATCCGAACTTTGGACAGCCAAACCCAAATCCCAAACCCGAACTTCGGACAGGCAAACGATGGGGTGTCAGGGTGCCGCTGGTGCCGGAAAGTATCGATGCTGAACACTCAACTGTGAAGATCCGGCTTAACCTACCTGTTCCGGTCGTACCTTCCTCTAGAGTATGCTTTAAAATGCCAAGGAGTCTAAGAGTCTTGAACCTAGGGTCTAGAGCCGTTTTGGTTCGGGGGGAGTTTAGAGCCTTGCAGGTTAAAGGGGGAGTTTGAAGCCGAATTACAAGAAGCTCGGCACCTTCCCGCGGAAGCGGACGATGCAGCATGACCGTCCCACCTGCGGCTGCTCCCCACTTGGAGGATCATGGGACTTAGTAAGTAAGGTTGTAAGTCCCTTAATTGGGGTTATAAGTAAATATAAATATAGTTACCTTAAATATAACCCTACTTACTAAGTCCCGTGATCCTTTAAGTGGGCGCGAAACTTATAACGACCGTTCTCTACATCCGCCCAGGAGGCTACCAGCGTTGACAGCCCCTCGTCTACCCATTTCCCTACTTTTCAAGCTTTGATCAGGAAACCCTAAACCCTAAACCCTAAACCCCTACTTTTCAGCTTTGATCAGGAAACCCGCAAATACAAAAGGGCGAAATGTTACGGAGAAGCTGTCTCGGCTTAGGGGCCTCCGTAAAGCGGAGGCCTAAGCCCTGACAACCCAGAGACTCAAAACCCCTTAACTAAGGAATATGCCTTAAATCTTATTCGGGTTCCTATTATATAATTTAAGGTATATTCCTTAATTAAAGGGTTTTGGACGGTTTTGGATTTGGAGTCTCTGGGAAAAAGAAAAAGCTCCAACCCTGAGCCTCAAAATCCCGAGGCCGTGCAAGCTCGAAGCGCGGAGCTCTGAAATCCTAACCCAAAGCTCCTGAAGACGGTTTAGGGCTTTTAGGGGTTTTAGGGTTTAGGGCTTTTAGGGTTTAGGGCTTAAGGCTTTAGGGTTTGAGGACAAGCTGCAGAACTCCCGTAACCCAAAAACTTAGGGCTTGTAGTTAAGTCATTTTGCTCTGAGCCCTTAGCTTTAGAATATACCTTCCAGCGTGGCAGAATCCATGTTACACGCCCGAAGGAAAAACGGGCTTCTTAAACGCAAAACTGTTGAACTGCTGAAACTTCTAGAAACCAAGCCCTAAACCCTAAACACCAGAAGCCAAGCCCTAAATTCTAAACCCTGAAAAAGAAACCCTAAACCCTAATAAAAATAAGCTAGCGGTTAGGAACCCTAAACCCCTAAAGCCTAAGCCCTAAACCCCTAAACCCTACACCCTCAACCCTCAAACCCAAAAGCCCTAAAAGACTCAACACCTAAATCCCTGAACCCCTAAACCCAGCCATGTCCAGACCCTGAAAGCTTTGGAGCTCACACCTCGAGGGCCCAAGTAGCCCAGCATCAGGGTCTTGTTGGGTTTAGGTTTTTAGGGGTCTAGGGGTTTAGGGTTTAGGGGTTTAGGGTTTAAGGTTTTCGGGCTTAGGGTTTAGGTTTAGGGGTTTAGGGTTTTCGGGCTTAGCCTTGTAGGGTTTGTGAGTTTGGGGCTTTGGGTTTAGGGTTTCAGGGCTTTGGGTTTAGGGTTTCAGGCCTTTGGGTTTAGGGGTTTAGGGTTTGAGGGCTTAGGTTTTAGGGCTTAGGGTTTGGGGGCTTAGGGTTTCGGGGTTTGGGGCTTAGGGTTTAGGGCTTCGGGTTTAGGGCTTAGGGCGTTTGATCTCAACACTGTGCTCTCACTGCCGTTTTGGTATTTTACAAATTGTTGCACCCCTACATAGGGACCCTACAGAAAGAATGAAACCCTAAAAACCCTAACCCCCGAACCCCTAAACCCTAAACCCCTAAACCCTAAGCCCTAAAACCCCAAGCCCTAAAACCCCTAAACCTTAAACCCATCAAACAAAAAAAAAAGAAAACACACACACACACACGCAATAAAGACCTCCCCCAGCCCGGCCCAAAGACTTCGCAGAGCCTCAGCGCCGGCCCCGAGGGGGGTGATTTCCAGAACATCGCCATCTACCTTTCGGGTTCGGGAATTTATAGGGCTTAGGGGTTAGAGGGGTTAGGGCTTCTAGGGTTTAGGGTATATAGGCTTGTTTATAGGGTCTCGGGTTTAGAGTGTTTAGGGTTTCTAGGGTTTAGGGTTTCTAGGGTTTAAGGTTTATGGGGTTCAGGGTATATAGGGCTTAGGGTTTAGAGGGTTTAGGGTTTACGGTAGGGTTTAGGGTTTGTCTTCTCAGGATTCGGATAATGTTTGTAGTGCGGAATACGGTATATGGTTGTCCGTGCTTTACAAGAGGTTCACCTAGTGTGTTGTGGTGCTTGTATAGTGCTTTATGAGGGTCGTTGATAAGGTTTGATGTGGATGTTAGAAAGTGTATGAGGATGTTGGGGGCTCGTCAGCATATGAAGGGTTTAGGCTGCCGTTTCTGCCGTGAGGGGTTATGGTCTAGAGTTTGTGGTTTTATATTTGACAGAGGGGCTTTGCACGCTCGCCCAGGGATCTCACAACGAAGGCTTTCGGCGATTCCCGCCAGGGGAGCCCCTTAATGTAGGGGCTTTAATAATTTGAATTGGGTACTGGGTTCCTTTATTTATAGTCGAACCATATTCTAAACCCTAAACCGGAATCATGAGCCCCGATTTTATACATCTCCGACTCAGCTGTTTACGTGGTCTCTTTGGTGCATCCGTTCGAAGCTCCTTTGACCTCCGTTTAAACTCCTTGGCCTCCATTTAAGCCCTAAGCCCTAAATCCGAAGCTCTAGACCCTCAAACATAAACCCTAAACTCTAAACCCCTTCATGTCGGGCCGCAAAATTTCGAACGGGCTCCTTCATAGTAAGCTAGGCCCTAAATCAGACTGAAGCCTAAATCCTAGACCCTCAAACCCTAAACCTTAAACCCCCATAAACCCTATAAGCCCCTACCCAACCTAAACCCCAAAAACCGGCCTCTACCTTTCGGGTCGTCCCTGCCAAACCCGGGGCTGTGATTGCCGGCACCGCCGCCATGGCAGGAGAACGGCCTGTTTCTGTTTGATATCTATAGGGTTTAGGGTTTAGGTATTTCTGTTGTTGTCTGCTGTTACCCAGCGGAACCTTTAATTTCCGCTCTCCTGAAGGGCGCTGTGTTCCTGTTCCTGCAGAAGTCGCGAAGTTTGGTGTGTGATTGCTTGCTACTGTAGTATGTTGTTGGGGTTTGGGGTTTCACCTGGAAGAAGTTCGCGTGGCCTTAATCAGTTGCCAGGTTGAGGCTTTGGTGTCATCTGTCATGGCATGCTGGTTTAGGGATCATGTTTTAGGGCTTAGGGCTGAGGGTTTAGGGTTTTAGGGTGATCTTACCGGGATATAGGTCGTTTCACATATGACTTATCACTTGGCACGTTGCTCACCCTGTCTTGGTGCATGCAAGGTCGGTCTGGAGCAACTTCCAGAGGTTTAGGGTTTAGGCTTTGGGCTTTCGGGGCGAGCAGGAAAACTCTAAACCAATAAATCTTTACAGCAACTCATTTCTTATTCCGGGGAGACATCTTATCGAAGGGTCAGGGGACTGAGTATCTATAGGGTTATAAGTAAGGTAATTGTATCTATAACTACCTATAACCCCAACTAAGGCACTTATAACCTTACTAACACTCCAGAGACTTGGAGTCATTCACGATGCCAATTGGTCCTAGGTGCTGTTCTGGCGGATGCTTTCCCAGACCATAATGAGGGTTCCTAATCTAGAAATCCTACATTCTACTACAGATACATTGGACCCTTCGGGGTTGCATTTGGACTTCTTGCGGACTCACTTCTACCTGGGCCCCAACTAACCAACCTTTTAGGTCTGATATAAGGAAATCATTATAAGGAGCCCTAAATAAGGGTTCTTCAGGGTCTAGGTAACCCCCGCGGGCTTTATTTCGATCAGGCAGGCTCTGCATTCACATCCTTCGATCGGAACCGGGTTCTGGAACCGATGAGAGTCAAAAGCCAGGAGGCTGCCTGTGAGGACCCCTGCCTGGAGGATTATGGGACGTACTGTTGATGGTATAAATCCTGCAACACTTTAAGGACCCTAAACTATATGGAATTATGGTATATTCCTTCTTATGGGTAATGCAGGATGTAGATCATCAACCGTAGCAGCCAGGGTTCCTTAACGGGTTCCTGACAAGGATCTGTAAAGTTTTTTAGTTTTTTTTTTAATGGGGGGTGGGCGGTTTGGGATTGCACTGGGGGCCCAATAACTTATACCCTATACTTAAGGGGTCATACCCTACTATTTTGTTGGGTTGGGGCCACAGGTAAACCTTGAGGAATCTCTCAACTTGCCCGCATTCATATGCAGTTTAGGGTTCGGGTTCAACGCAGAAATTTGAGGAACAAAATATGTACATATATATATATATAGAACAATGTATAAATATATAAATATATATAATATATATATATATGGTACCCCCGAGTTCAATAGGCCCTATTGAATTCA
>CAJNJA010009011.1:0-15072 GCA_905231915.1 Symbiodinium necroappetens | reverse complement strand
GGCGAACCCGGAACCGGGATCATGTATGCTTGTGTGCCCGTTTATGCGTGCAAGTAAGTGTGTGTGTGTGTGTGCGTGTGTGCTATGCGTGTGCGTGCGCATACAGAGGTGTTGTGGTCGGCCTGGCCGCTTTGTGCATGACGAAGCTTGACAAGTTCGGACGTTGCTTCAGTTCCGATCGCGTGGGTTCAAGAGCGACGACCGTCGCTCTGTTGCTGAGAGCTTAGGGCACTGGCGGCCCCTAAGTGCTGTATCAAGCCCGAAAGCACGTTTTTTGACGGTAGTGAAAGGTGTAAGCAGGACGAGTGCTGATGTGACCGACCTGTCCTGGCCTGTGAGATGACGCTGCCAGGAGGCGAGACCTGCATCGGGATCCTCGAGCATGTAACCGATGTGACTGGCAGAGCCAAGGGATGCCGCCTGCGCCCTGCGAATAGCCTGTCTGGACACAATAAACACCCTCAGCCTAGCATTTGCCCCCAGCGCCCTCGCTCCTGCCGCCCGCGAAATCCAGAGTGTAGATTTCCGGATCAAGCTAAATTAACCTACAGGACCTCATTCCCCTCAACCCCAAATTGACCCGTTCCCTGAATGGCCGAATGGCCGGAGAAGTCAGACCCAACGTCCCCCGCAGTTCCCGAGCCCCGAGGGTCACAGACGCAAGTGTGGTACACAGATCGGATCAACGCCCAAAAACCCTTGCACCATAACTTAACTCTGTATGCGAAAGGAGCCTTCGAAGGGCCCCGTAAAGCCCCGCTTCCTCCGGAGATCCGCACAGCAGGAAGTGCTGCTAGCAGTGGAGGGGCGCGTCATCATTAAAAACCAACATGATTGTCAAAATCACTGTCTTGGCAACCCGCTGACCTTCAAGCACACGGCATTACTGTCATGAATGCCGTCTTGCGCATGCAGGGGCACACACATATGAGTTCATACAATGATTCATACACACATACTGTTCACGTACTTTGCATGTAAAAGCTGCAGGCCGGCATCAGAGCCTTGCACTGCAGCAGCGGATTCTGATCATCCGGCGTCTCGGCTGAAAAAAGTCGGTTGAAGCTCCCCCCAAAAAGAAGTCCCTGTGGTGGCACGGTGTGTATTGTAAGATACAAACCCAAGAGGCCCTAGGGTGCCGCGCACAATGGACATCGCAACATCAAGTCCCAGCCCAGCAGCATCTAGATGTAGAGTGGGGGGCAGGAACGCGCAATTCTGGTTCAGCACCAACGTAATCCATCACAACCTGGCGTTGGGGCCTGTGAAGGGGTCTAGAAACACGGCGGGATCCTTGTGAAAACCTCTGACCGCTCGGCCGGGGCCGAGGCGAATACCATCAGTTGCCTCAAGTAAAAGCCTCGTATCGACCTGCGCTCTGCAAGGTTCGGCCTTCGGGGCGGCATCTCGGCATCTTGCATTGAAAACCGAATCTGAGTGGTGACTGCTTCACTGCATCTCCAGTTCGAAGGCAGGTTGCCATCTGTCTGCTTCATGCGAGCACATCAGAACCCTCGGCGTGAGTATACCAATCGAGTTCGCACTTCAGGGCCACGGCGTGTCCAGTTGTGCTGCGTCTCGATGAAGCAAGTTGCCACTTCAATTCCTCCACGCTAGGACCTCTAGGATTTCCAATCGTGTCACCTCATCTCTTGCAACACCAGGCATTCGTACGACACCGTGTGGGCTATGCCTCTGACAAAGCTAGAAGCTTCGTGGCGGGTTCTGTTCTCAAGAGCACCCGGAGGAACCTGAATTGACCCACGTGCCCGTACGAAGGTGCACGCATGCGCGCCGGTGGCAAGTCAGCACAGCCTCTTTTGGCTCGCCATTCGCATGAGAACACTCTCAGACCTGCTTCACTATCTGTGGCGACAGACTGCCAACAAAAATCAGTCGGTGGAGGGCACCAGTGCAAGGCTAGTTCACGCTTCATTCGCAGGTCTTCCTGGCATTCTAAGCGCGAAGATGGCACAGGATTCGGCAATGGCAGCTCACAGCGCCGTGCTCCCCAGCAGTCTGACGACGAAGTGCAGGCTTCCTTGCAGGCTTCTGCCCAAACCCAGACTTGCCCTGGCGTAGCCACGGGTGCAGGACCCCTGCGATTGATAGTGCAGTCCAGCTGCGCCCTTCCGTGAAGGCTCTGGCAGCTACGAAGTGTGCGCCTGGGCTTCTTTTGCTTCTTGCGACCGCGCAAAACTGGGAGATCCAGGAGTCTGTCGTCAGCACAGATGTCAGCCACAGAGGGGCATTTCCTCGAGCTCCTTCTGGATGACGCGCTCTGAACTGCGCGTGGTGCGAAGGTGAAGCGGACATCGGCCAGCACTCGGCTGTCAGCACAGCTTCCACCTCTCACTGCAGGTGGTTTCACCTCCAGCTCCTGCACTTCGCTCGCTAAGTGCTGGCAATGCTAGCAGGGCAAGCTTGTGGGCACAAGCAACTCTTCCTACTCGTTGACCAGTGGATGCGCCACATGGGGAACGCTTCTTGGGCCCATAACCCAAAGGTCCCTGGATCGAAACCAGGCTCCGCTATGTTGCAGTCTGGACTGGCTTATTGTCTTGACTTTTCTTGATGTCGTGCAGATCATTCTGCGCGACTATAGATATGCTTGTCAGCCAGATGATCAAGTTCCCTTAGCTCAGTGGTTAGAGCGATGGTCTTATGAGCCATAGGTCGCGGGTTCAAACCCCGCAGGGAACATGCTTCGTCCTCTTGAGTGCAGGNNGCAGGATCTTGGAGTTGCTCAAGATTCCTGGGCGTGTTTGGAGGCTCTGTGAATTTGCTTCCGTTTGGCAGGTTGGTGGCCGGTGCTCAGAGCGTTCGCTCGCCCTGTGCCTGAGGCCGTGCTAAGCAGGCAGGCAGCCCGAAGCCCCAGACTCGAAGCCAGCGCGTGTCGCTGCCGACTTCGGACACGGCGTCGCATCTTTTCTTTGCGGTTGCTCGCGGCTTTGGGAGCTCCTTGGCAGCGGCCTCGGGCTCTGAGACGGAGTTCGCTCTCTCAGGCCGTCACAGGGTGCAGCCGCTGCTGTCGCGTGAGCTTCGTAAGAGTTGGGGGGACGCAGAGCCGAAGGGCTAAAGAGCTGCTCAGATATGAATCATGGAACAAGTCATGACAGGTCGGACCACTTACCAATGAGCAAGCCTCGCCGACTTCTCTCTCCCCCCTGAAAAAAAAGCACATCCAAACGAATCTGAGACGTGGGCTGAGGGCTCTGCCTTTTGAGGCTCAGCGCCCAGTATATACAGGGCTCCATCAAATTAAGAGGTCCCCTGTCAACGGTCGGCTGGCCTTCTCCGCCCGTTCTTGAGCAAGCGACTCCTGCGCCTACATCGCCTGCGCCTGCACTGCCTTGTGAAACGGTCGTGTTCCAGCTTCGCTCGCACCAAGCGAGTGCTGCCCTGGACTCGTTCCAGAAGAGCATGCTCTGTGCGCCTGCAGGGAACGAGTATGCAGACTCTTGGTGTTAAACTTGCGACATTGTGCTGCTGTCTACCCGGTGCGTTTCTACTGGTCCAGTGTCTCTTGGAGTGGTTGCTCGGTCCAGCGAAGAATGCAACTCAGCCAATCATACCATGCTGACATGAACATCTCTGCTCGAGTGCAGCCCGTTGCCAAGGGCACTCTGCCAGGCCTGGAACCTGCATCTTTCAGAGAATGGAAGTGCCACTGGTGGCAGCCGGCAAGAACGTGAAGGGCACGCGGCGCCCTCGGCAGACCTCGGCCCTGCCGATGCGGCATTGTGTCTCCGGCGTCAAGTAGTGGTGTAGTGGCCCAAACGTGGGCGCAGGCGTCTCCCTGGACGCTGGAGACTTTGCGACTTCTGGCCTGCGCTCAGGCTCTCGATGGTGTCGGCAACCTCGTCGCCTTGCCTCAAGGCTGTCACGCCTGCACGCCAACCCAACCAAAACTTCAAAAGGAACTGCAGGACTCGGAGCCGCCCTGGTGAGGTCACCGAAGTGCTTGCAAGTGCAAACACCCTGGGGCGGGCGCTAAGCAGGTGGAGGTGCCTTGCACCTTCGAGAGCTGCCTAAATCTCAAGCTGCGGCTGCACTGACAGATCCGGGTCCCGAGGCTATACGACTCGCATAGCCAAACAAGGAGCTCTTCTCCCAGAGTCGAGTCAGGTAGCTCAGTGCGATAAAGCTTTGAGTCTCCACAATGGTCCCAGTGCCAGGAGTCCCGGCCTTTGAGGCCAATTTGCCACAAGCGGCTTTGCAAACGGTCGTAGCTATTGCCAAGGTTGTAAGGGAAGGCTGTAGCGGCAGCTTCGGCGAATTCAGCTGTCCCAGATCATGGACAGAGGCGGTCCCAGCCCAGCCGGCAAAGACAACCTCGGCATGATCGGTTGCAGCTGACCACAGTGAGTTGCGCTACATCTTTCGGAACTGCAGCAGCATTTCTTGCCACCGTATGGAGTTTTGCAATGCAGGACTCAGATCAAAGCACCATGTTGGCAGTCGCCAGGCGCAATCGTTGTCGGCATCGTTCCGGCCCCACTTGAGACGATGTTCTTGGCCGCTTTGCAACTGGTACGCGCCATCATTGAAGCTGAGTCCTCGACAGTTTTGAAGTGACTCCTTCGGCTGGTTCTGGTTCTGCTTGTACCCCTAGCTGTGGAGCTTTCTCTTCCGTTTCGAGCTGCAAGGCCGGTCAGGAAGGTATCTGAACCTAAACGGTTTGCATGACATGCAATTGGTATAGATATGAGTTGATATGAGGCAGCCAACTGTTTGACGGAGGCGGCCATGCCGGTGCATAACATTATTCTGAGGATGGAAATTTCCTTCCTTCCGTTTCCGGCTCATTGCTATGCTGGTCTCCACCCGGGCCGAGTAAGAAGCGTTTCGCACCCTGGCACCTCCGCACGGAGCCCATGGAGCGATTCCCTTGCAAGCCTTCCCCCCAATTCGTTCGCACGGCGCAGCTGTCCTGACACGGCACTTGTCTCTCATCATGCTCATGGCCTCACCCTCTCGCCCTGGTCTCGTCACGAGCGCGGCTTGCCGTTTGCCCGTCTGCCTGACATGTCAGTTGCATCGCTGCTAATCTCGCACCTTAACTTCATCGCCATCGTTTGCTGAGGCCCAGTTCGAGTCGTTCGCGTTGGTTGCATCATGCAGGATATCTACCGTTTGTGTCCAGGTTTCTGGACCTCCTTCTGCACGAAGCAGGTCCAACAACTTAAACATGGACGGCGAGATAATGGAAACAGTCGCCCATTTCACACATGGCATGCGCAGGTGCGCTTGCATCGAAATGCCTCATCGAAGCAGAGCGGAATCTGCCACCAGGCAGATCATGTACGAGGCATGAATTGTCGACACTGCTGCCAACTGCGATTCCATTACAAAATCAATCCACTGGCTAGTCCGGAAAGAAGATTCGTAATGACATTTCTCGCCCAAGCATGGAGACATGTCGCTGATGCCATAAGCTGTGACAGTGCAGCAATGGGTTGGTGTTCATTCCCGTATTCCCGGCTGTCTGCATGAGCCCACGTTCGTGCCAGTGCAGTGTTGTGGCGGGGAGTGGCTTCGGCGCTCGTGCATTTGGTGTGTCGTGACTAGCTCACTTCTTGCTCAACCTGTTACCCGTCCACTGAGCAGCCTGTGTACTGCTGTGGACAACCTGTCTACTTTCTGAGCACCCTTCAAAGCTTCAAAGTGGCACTTTGCTTCCGTCAATCGGACCCTGTTGGCCTTACCATCCTCACACTCGTCACCATGCCATGTGCGAAGATGCCCAGACCATGTGTTTTGCAGGGCGCGGTGCTACGAGTGGTCGCAACACTCAAAGGTGCCCGCGGCAACGACGCCGTGTCCTCTGCTACTCTGTGATGCGGTGTTCTTAGGCCCCGCAACTTCCCGACAGTGCCGTTGCTCCGTGCGTTGCTCCCTGTGTGTCGCTGGCCCTCGCTGCAGCGAGCAGCGCTGCGACTCCGACACGGGCCTGGCAGCGCCTCTAAGCTCGGGACCCGGCCCCGAAGCAGCGTTCTGGAGACCACGAGGGTTTGCGGTTTTCTGGCAGTCTCCGACGTGAAGCAAGAACCTGCAAGAAGCTTAGGCTTTGCCTGTGTTGC
The DNA here is from genome assembly GCA_905231915.1 of Symbiodinium necroappetens. NCBI lineage: Eukaryota > Dinophyceae > Suessiales > Symbiodiniaceae > Symbiodinium > Symbiodinium necroappetens. Next base: position 8,989 of record CAJNJA010009011.1, on the reverse strand, counting down.
GTAGGCATAAAACGCAGAATTCCCTTCATGGCAAACGCCTGCATGGGCTGTTGCCTGACGGAGTATTAGGACCCTAGGACACCTCGAGATGCCGACTGCCTTTAGCTCCAGCTCGGACAGTGAGTGCACCATAGGGGCGATGTAAGTAGTTAAGAAGGAATAGTTTCTCCCATCTCAAACATGTCTGCAGCTGTACACGACGACACTGCGCTAGGTTGATCCAAGCTGCTGTGTTCAGTCATTGCAGTTAGATGCTCGTGTCTTTTTTGGGTGTCGATTGCTTTATGTCGGTGCCCTCCCTTACGTCCGGCGATTTCGCCTCGAACTGGTGCATTTGGGTCGGGAGCAGTCCTGCGCCCTAGTGCTCTGCTCTTGATGCAGCTGGCGACATCACAGTTGCCCGCCGAGCCGGGTTTCGTGTTCAGCGAGGTGCCGAGTCCCAAGCAGGCGGCGCAGATGCCGTGAGACGACATTGGCCCGAGTCCCCCTAAGGCAGCGCCCTTTTGTTGGAGTACGTTGGATTGGCCCTGCATGCGGAGGTCATCGTGTGTCATTGTGTGTTTCCAGCTGAGCATGATCACGCAGCTGCAGGTTCAATCGCACCAGCAGCACCTCCTTGCCAGGCTGTGGGCAGGTGTCCACGTCCGCCTGCCAGCCAGCCCCATCGACGCGGAAAACATGCTGAGTGTTGCGCTCCAGCCTCGTGATGCTTATACATGCTTCAGGCCTTGCATACAGCCGTAGCAAAGCGCAGCTGTTGCTTGTCACTATTTCCTGCTGCTCTGAATGCAAGGCCAGCTCGTGCACTTGGGCAACATCGCCCGATGCAGCGAGCAGCGACGAGGTGAGACTTCCGAAGGCTAGGTTCCAAAATACATGGTGACGGTGACAGCCTGTGCAAGCTGCGATGTGCAGTGCTAACTTTACGTATACTGAGCCCTAAACCCTAAACCTTAAAACCCTAAGCCCTCATGGTGGACACAAGCAAGTATTGAAAGGCTGTTGATGGCTGCGCCGCTGCCCCGAGTCAGCTTGTTCTTGCCATGTCTTCAAAGGAAACTCTTGAAGGCACACCCTTACCATAGACCCATGTATAGAGAGCCCCAAAAAGGTTGAAGCCTTAAGGGCTTCTGCTTGTTGGGTCGGGCGGAGTCTCGCCTCGGAAGTCTACAGAACCGTCGTTTCGGTGCCCAGCTGCATTCTTTTGCGAAGCTCTCCTGGCCAGTGCCTCGTTCTCAGCCTTTTGCCGGTGCAGAAGCTGTGAGGCCCGGACGGCCTGGGCCTCAACAGCTCCCTGTCCCTGGCGGAGTGGCTTTCGTCAAAAAGCTGTGCCCTTCTGCCGGCCTGGCTCTAGCGATTTCCTCGCAGCGTCGCGCGGGCCTGCGAGAAGTGCAAGGAGCGACAGTGGCCTGGCCTGGGCTTCACCTGGAGTGACTCTCTGGCACGCAGACTCGAGTGACGCTGAGTGGCACAGGACGCCTCGACCCGGTGGGAAACCCTTCGTGCTCTTGCTGGACCTCTGGCCGCAAGTCTCGCGCTGGAGTCTAGAGCAGGTCCACGTCTTGCACCTTGCAGGCCTTCCCAGCAGGGCTTGCGCAGGATCAAGCAATGCAAGCTCGCGGCTTGCTCGGGCTATTGCTATGATAACGCAACGCTTGACATTGGACACAACAGGCCTTGCTTGTTCACAGGTTGGTAAGTTTTTAGGTCAGCATTTGCTTCCAAGCTGCAAGGATGGATAGGCCGGTGGATGGGCCAGGGCGTTCTTCCAACATCTCGAAAATTAGGTGCCGGCTGTAAGCATCTGAAACGACAGCTGTGAACTTATTCAGTTCAGCCCATGCTCATGCTAGGCACTCTACAGTATACCGTCGCCATCAGCGAGCCGTGCCTCCCACATTGAGCATAGTTCGCTTGTGACACCGGCACCAAGTGGAGGGGGGGCACACACGTGTTATGGACGTAGACGATCTCCAGGAAGTCGATGCTCCCAGTCCCGGTGGTCACAGGTCCACCCCCACCGTCACCTGCTCCAATCCGGACATCCAGGCCACGTGAGCTTTATCGCCTGAGAGGGCTGTTGAGGGGTGCGGATGGGAAGGTGCTGAAGGGCTAGCTCATTCGTACACGGATGACAGGCTCTCCGCTACCGCTGCTACCTGTGGCCATCACCTTGAGGCTTCCCGCCCTTTTTGGCTCGTAGGACACGAAGGCCGATTCCCTGTGGTTTGTTTATCCAGACGACGTACTGATTGACTAACTTGCGAGCAGCATTCCCGCAGCTTTGACAGGGCTCAGAGTCTTTCTGCCCGTGCATGTAGGCGAACCGCTGTTGGCAGGCAGACAACTCACCTCTCAGGCCTTCCCCAATGCAAATCCACCCAGACCAGGTTGAAGTAACCCTGCATGCGAGTGTCAACGTGCCGCAGCCTATGCGATGCTGACACTGTGACACTGGCACGGTACTCCCGCACTCAACCTCGGCGATTGCATTGCAGCTTTGCCCGGATAAGCTTGAAGCGGCCATTGGCCGCGCTGCGGGTCCCCTCCAATGAAGATTTCTGAGTGATGTAGCTCTTGCCAGGAGAAGCTTGTTGCGCAGTTGCGCACCGACGAGCGCCATTGTGCATTCAGAGCCTCAGAAAATCATGCAGAAGGTGTTGCAGAAACTAAATCGATCCGGTGTCTCCGGCTTTTCTCACTCCGTCCTGCAGAGGTTAGCAGATGTAAGGGCAAAGGCCAGGTTGGTGATCTCCAAGTTTCAAGGCCCGCAGAGATTCTCTTCCTGCTTCACTACCCGATGGACTTAATATTACTACATTCTCGGCTGCATCCACAATGGACTGGGTAAAGGCACCACTCTTCCCGGCCAGGGGGCATCGCGGCAGCTGCAGGCCTTGCTTTTCTCGTTGAAAGGGCCGATCTCCTTGATGCGCTCGCCGATGAAAGGTACAGTCCATTAGCCTCTCAGTTTCGGCCCGTTCCGTCAGCCTCGTGCTGATCTCAGGGCAACTTCCCGCAACGGCTCGGTGAGGCTACGTGTGACAGGGCCTGCAAGACATCAACGCCCATCCTGTCTGATGGGAACATCACCTCTGCTGGCGTAGCCGGGCCCGACGCATCAGTGCCGCTGCGCCGGCTGCAGTCGCTGCGGTTTCAAGCCCGGTGTCCTCCCTGTGCTAAGAGCCGGGCTCGTGCGCATCAGGTTCGACGACCAGGGCAAGAACAGTCGAAGCAGACCTTGCAAAGCGGGTATTGCCTCATTGCCTTCTGCACTTTGACATCGCATCGAAACTCCGCGAGCGAACCCCCGGTGATGAGGCAGGCATTCTGGTTTCCGATAACGGATTTCCGTGCCAACAGACATGCGGTCCTGGGCCAGTGTTGATTCCATCAAACTCTGTCTCTTGTTCACCTCGCCGGTCCCGACGGTTCGTAGGAGCGACATGGCACAGGCTTCATGCGCAGCCTCTGTTCCTGCTGTGGTTGGTTTTGCTACAGGTAGACACGAATTGGATGGCTGGCCGTCGTCCCCTACGCAGCCTTCGGCCTTTTCTTTCTCCCTCGGAGGGATGAGGTTCGCAGCTTTGCTACGGGAGTCAGCGCAGCGAAGGGCTGAAGGGCGACTTGCCCCAATAGCCCCAACGAAGGAAAGCGTGTGCATGGTGTTTGCATGCTCCACTGCCGGGCCTGGCCGGGCGCCTCTCACTGATCGGGGAATCCCCCCGCACCGAGAATTCGGGTCGCCACGCCATATGCAGAGAAGAACTCTTGAGCTTGCAGGCGCCGCAGTCGGATGTCCAGCAGGCCAGCCCGTGGCGTGATGGAGAATGCATAGTTCCAGGCTACTGCTTGTTCCTAGGACTCATGGTGGGCCGTAAATCCGCATCCGCTTGGGGCGCTCTCCTGTCATGCCCTGGCATGCCCGTCGGCTTCAAACCTCATCCTTCCAACGCCATGCGTGGTTCGTTTGCATCACCAGCTGAGGCGGCCAGCCACCGGCTGAAGCACGCCTGGCCCGGCCAGCGAGCTCTGCAAGTTTGTCGGCTGCCGCCACCGCCTCACTGCCAAGCGAGAGCAAATCTGCCGCCGGATGCTTTTGGAAGCAGCCATGGCTTCCCATGGATCCCATGCCGAGGGCGACGCCGAGTTCTTTTCGAAGTGTTGTTTCTTGCTAACCCGATTATTGGCGATTCTGGTGCCTTGCCAGAAACCGGTTAGAGGCCTTCTTGGCTGCTCACTGAGCTCCATATACTCGGGCCTGTTCTATAGGACCTACTAGGAGGGGCTTATGCCAGCAGCGCGGAAGCTGCTTCAATGATCCCGTCAAGCTCTTCTTGGCTTAGACCACCCTGGGGCAGTCCCGTGGGCGGCAGAGGCTCCCACACTCTGCGTTGTGTCCTCATGTGCTCACCATAGGAGCGGGGCACCGACCTCTGGCCTGCCAACGCAAGGGCAGGGGGTTCCCTAAGTTCTGCAAGAGCTGTTTTGTTGTGTGATCTCGGAAGGTGTTGTGGATTCGTCCTAGAAGCTTTTCTGCTGTGCTACCAATGCGTCACAGACACGCCAGACTCTCCTGCAGAGCCAGTCTAGACGCTTGAGAGGACTCTGCATCAAGTCCTGCCGGGCAGCAGGCGACCATCTGCCCTCCTTGGTGCCCTTTGGGCCGGCAAGATCCCGAACGTAGACTGCTGCGGGATGTCGAAGTTTTCACGCCCCAAGCCAGTTTGGACGTGATCAGCTGAGGGAGTTGCAGACTGTCCAAACCGACTTGTCCTTCCCGGCGACTCGCTTCATCTTCGCTGTGTTACTCGAAGCCGCGCGGAAGCCACGGGAGCTCTTTGGCCGAGCCACACGCGAAACCCCCTGCGGTGCAACGTTGACGGTTTGCAATCCGAACTCACGAGGATTTCCTTGAAGATATGACTTTCCACAAGGGGTCTTCTATCAAACTACCATCGCAGGCTTCTTTGGGAGGTGTTGGGTCGAACTTCAGCGCAGAGGCCGAAAAGTCATGCCTGTGGCCAATTCAAAGAATCCGCTCTGGGCCTCAGGCTGGGAGGCGACAGCTTCCTTTTTGTGCGATCGTAGCTGCTCAGGCGTCCAGGTTGGAACGTGTGGAACACGCGAGCCTGCGCACTCTTGTGAGGGGAATGCCAAGCCTTCAGCGCTTAGGTGCCAGCCGATTCCTGTTCTTGGAGCTCTTCTCTTCGTCCCTACGGTCTCAGTTGCCACAAGACTGAGCCCCCTGACTCCGCATGCCTGCCCAGGGGCACCGTGCTGTGCAGTGGCAGGACACTGTCGCGATTTTGCCTTCGATGATGGGATCCGACCTCCAGTGTTCTTGCTATCCCCCCTTACTCGCTGCGAAGGAAGCACGAGGAGATGTCTGTCAGCTCCACAGGCAAACAGGCCTCAGGACCAGGCGACTGCCAGCTCAGAGCTATGGTCAGCGTCTCACGACAGAAAGGCAGGCTCGCAAGTGAAGATAACAGGGCGCCGACCAAGGTCGGAGTCTTCAGGTCCGTGCCACTGTAGAACCAACAGACTGCAAGTTGCAAGTTGTGTGCAAGTTGTCAAGCCGCATGGTTCCCAGCCACGTTGGCCACGTTCCATGTGCTGAGAGACAGATCCAAACCGACTTGTCCTTCCCGGCGACTCGCTTCATCTTCGCTGTGTTACTCGAAGCCGCGCGGAAGCCACGGGAGCTCTTTGGCCGAGCCACACGCGAAACCCCCTGCGGTGCAACGCGCGACGGTTTGCAATCCGAACTCACGAGGATTTCCTTGAAGATATGACTTCCCACAAGGGGTCTTCTATCAGGCTGGCATCGCAGGCTTCTTTGGGAGGTGTTGGGTCGAACCTCAGCGCAGAGGCCGAAAAGTCATGCCTGTGGCCAATTCAAAGAATCCGCTCTGGGGGCCTGTCGCGGTGAAGTCCGCTTCGCTGCTGCAGAGCGGCAGTCTTCGGTTAGCGTCTGATGATGTGCCGCTGGCTTGTGAAACTGCCGGCTTGGGGTCACAACCCTATTCCACGGTTTGTTGTATCTTGGTACAGCCAGGGTCTTGCACGATCCCACTTTTTGGTTGTCGCGGCTCGGGAAGGTTGAAGGAGGTCCGGCCCAGCATTTGTGTTGCCGATTTTCTGCCATTCAGCGGTCTAATCAGTGCCGCCGTGTGTCCGATACTTCTTCTGCGGCTTGCGTGTTGTGTTTACCGGCGGCGCTGAGACCATTGAGGTCCATACCAGCATCCGTAGCCGTAGCACCTGTCAAACCAGATCGTTTTCAGCCAAGCTGGTTTTGCTGAGAGACAGGGTTTCTTCGTGCGTTCCTGCACGGGCGCTTGCAATATCCCAGAACTGTCGCTTGAAGGTGCCTGGGGCCCAAATCATGCCTTCGTAGCTGTTGCCACTTAACCTGTCTGACTGGATGGTGCCTTCGGCGTTTGCACATGTCCGACACATTGCGTCAAGCTGCAGGGAAAGGGGTCTCCAAGCAGAGGTCCGGCTTGATCGCACTTTCTGATGGAGTTTGTCATCACGGGCCGAGGCTCCAGCAAGACTTTGCATCCCTGTCGCGGTGAAGCCCGCTTCGCTGCTGCAGAGCGGCAGTCTTCGGTTAGCGTCTGATGATGTGCCGCTGGCTTGTGAAACTGCCGGCTTGGGGTCACAACCCTATTCCACGGTTTGTTAGTATCTTGGTACAGCCAGGGTCTTGCACGATCCCACTTTTTGGTTGTCGCGGCTCGGGAAGGTTGAAGGAGGTCCGGCCCAGCATTTGTGTTGCCGGATTTCTGCCATTCAGCGGTCTATTCAGTGATGCCATCCTGCCCTTTTCTTGAGTGCCCTCAGCGCTGACACATTGAGGTCCATGCCGCAGCACCTTTTAGGACCACCAACTGTCCAATCAGTTTGTCTCCGGCAAAGATTACTTCTTTGAAGGACATGGCTTGCACCTGCCTCCATGCAGCGGTCCAAGGCAGGAATGCCGCTCGCACCTGCATATGACTCACGACACACGTTCCTAGCTCTTGCAACCTAACCTGTACCAGTTCGTGGTGGCCTCGGTATCGAAAAATGTCTGAACTCATGCGCAAGAAGCTCCAGGGAACACGGTGCTGCTCATCGATGATGGAGACCGGTTCGGCATGACCCAAAGCCAGGTTGGTCAAGCAATTACCCCTGCGGCTTCTCCGATGGATTGCGCCTCAGCACTGTCGAGCACATTCGGAAACATGTTGCGCTTGCATGTTGATGACATTCCACTCGCGCATGAACTTGATCAGAAAACGCACACAAGTTTGCAGCACGGCACCCTTCATGCTGCATGGTGGCCGGAGGACAGGATCCTTCCATGTTGGCGATCTAAGCAGCTTTGGCTGAGGCGCCGTGCCTTAGGATTTGCACCCTGCGGTGTACCGTACGCACGCTTCCTGCTAGCCCGAGTTTGCAGATGCCTTTCCCACGGTGCTTCCTCTGTGGCATGGTTTGTTTTTGTTCCAGCGAAATGAGGCTCCACGTCTTGGAGTTCGCAGCAGAGTCTACTGCGGAGCCGGTGAGATCTTTTCAGGACGGATAGGACTGGGTCTTTAGGACTGGGGTGCATTAACATTGTGTAGCAGCGCAAAATCTAATGCCGTGCCTCCCAAAGGCAACTACGTTAGGTTTCCTTGGGCCCATGTCATTGCAACTCCCGGGACTGAGCTTCCAGATGAGCATTCTCGAAGGACCAGGCGCCAGGGAAAGTGAGCTCTGGCTCTCGGAGATCTTCCAACGGATCATTTTGAGTCCTGGCTTCGCGAATCTTTGCAGCCGCCACCATTTTGTTGACCCGAAGCCCTGGTCGCGGTGCTCGCTGTCCTGAGCCCTGAAGCTCACAGCCCAGAGCTCGCAGAGCCTCGTTGACGACAGCTTGCAGTCCATGCCGCAACCTGTGACCCTGGGTGTGAGGGGTGGCGAGCACGCCTCGACAAGAAGGCCAAAACTGCTGCTTTCTGCCCAGGGTGTGCACCGGGGTTCGACAGCAGCATGCACAGGTCAGCAAGCTGCACCCCACGTTTGTCCAGCCCGCCTGCCCAACCATGCGGTTGCACTTCTGGAGCTCGTAGTATTGTGCTCGCTTTTGGCGGGCTTCGGGCTCCTGAAATTTCCGGGCTCCGGCTGTTCCAAAAGCCGTGCTTTCAGGCCTATCCGCTCCCCTTTCGAGGCGTGGTGAGCTCCAAGTGAGCTCCAAGTCCCAGATTTGCGCAGCTGTTCGATGCAGCCGCTGTCAGTGTCCCTGAAGTCCTCCCAGTTTTGACATGCCCAGAGATCGAGAGTGAGCCTTGCAAGTCAAAAGGCACTACTGTAGCGTCAGGAGGCGACTGCGACAGCCACATTGGATGCGTGTCCTGCCCGCACAGCCTAAACCTACTTCCGATGAGGCCTCGCCTGTAAAAAAGTGGGAGAGTCCACACCTGCATCCGACGTACATCGAGATTAGGGTAGCATCGGGCTCATCAGTAAGACCCTAACCATTTTGACTTCGGCATGATTACATGTGTAGCGAGGAGCCGGGCCAACAGACCCGCCGCAGTCCATTTGGAATCGTTGCGGCCTCGTGTGCTTCTCGTTGACGATTCGCTTGCGGCGCCGAGATCTCGTGACTCTCGCGAGCTCTCAACCTCGGTTTCTTGGCTCGTGCTGAAAGCGCGGCGCAGCATCTCCCCTTCCATGCCTGCAAGTCGCGCCGCCCTCTTCGCAAGCTGCTGAAGCGACACACTGAGCCGAAGGCTTGACAGGAATCCTTGTGTCTTAGCCTGGTGGCATCTGGGACTACCTCTGATTCAGGAGCTGGGAAACATCTTGCGAGCTCCTGCACGGTCCAATCACGATTGCTCCCCAGGCTTTCAGGTACTGGTATCGACAACCGAAACTGACCGAGCAGCATATCCATGAGCATCCTCACTGCAGCTTGCTCACAATGCACCAGTGATTCTGGCTGCTAGCT
>CAJNJA010009010.1:0-15072 GCA_905231915.1 Symbiodinium necroappetens | reverse complement strand
CCTACTCCGCGTGACATTCCTGTAGATACTCTAAATCAATGGCACCATGAATTCGGCGCCATGATGCAATCTGTTAATCGTATCATTGACAAGCTTAGAGCTTAATCTGCTCTGAGAAGTCTTGTTGAAGAGGGTGCAATTGTCACTCTACGTCTCTTTGCTCGCCCCGACGTTCAGTCCGCTTACCCCAAAACCCTATTCTAGTTATTACGGCCCCTACATTAGGGCTTGGGGTCCTTGGACTGTTCGGGGTTTTCGATCTGATTAGGGTTTGGGGGATTCGGAGTTTAGGGTTCAGGGTTTGGGGTCTCAGGGTCTCAGCATCTGTGGTTGACGCGTTCTCCCCTACCCCACACTCATACTAGCAGGGCTTCTGTTTCTGGATGCAGGGTTTTTCTCCCACAAGTTTTTCCTTGCGTCCTGTCTAGTGTTGAGGTCCTTGTGGCAGTCCAACGTTGCTTCCTAAAGCCTAAAGGCGTGCCCGATGGAGCCGAAAGGGTTCTGAGACCTATGGCGTAACGCCACTCCGGATAGAAAGGAACCGGTGCGTGCGGAGTGCATGACTGAACTGTCGCGTGAAATGTCGAGTCGCCGAGCACACCTTCGAAAGGATGCCGGGATTTAGGGGTTTATGGGTTTAGGGTTTATGACTCGGATGAAAGTGCCCAGGACCAGAATTTCAACGCAGAACTAACAGCTTTAGCTGAAGTGATTCGAACCGGGTACCCTGACCCTGGAAAACCTACTCTTTTCAATTTCCAAGTAAACCTTGAGAGAAATCCAAAGCCCGAAGCCCTCAAGCTAGTTCGCGACCGAAAAATGCTGAAGCCCGCTCCTCAAGGTGCGGTACGCCTGGTGCTTTCGACGAACACTGCGTTTCTCTGTCGGACGGCTGACTGGGTTTGGGGTTAGCCAGTGTTTGCAGGGGGTCTCAGGTATCTTTGGATCCATCGGGCCTGCGGCCACAAAAGAAGGTTCCTCAACTTAGAAGTGTGGCAAGTGCCGCCCCCATGGCTTCGCTCTTTGCCCGGAGGCCCCGCACTTCAGAAGTCGCTAAGCCTCCGACATTTTTAGAAGGCAAAGTCTTGTCCTCAAGCCCCCAATGCTCAAATGAAGGAGACTTGCCCGGTCAGCTGCACCGAGCAGTACTGCTGGGCAGCGGCTTGGTTGCCAGCTTTGGTTTTGTTTTTTTTATTAAGTTCTACTGATTTGAGGTCAGACAGCACGCTTGATAGAGGATTCAGCATGTAGCGTTCAACATACTGGGGTTTGGCTCCATCCCAAGACTTGCACTCCTGTGAGTTCAAAGGCATTTTGGCAAGACAGGGGATGTTCGAAGAATGTGGTGTTGAGCTTTCCTTCCTCCTAGCAAGAACTACAACTACGGTTGTTTGACGCTAGGAAGAGGCCACAGCCCAGACAGCCAAGTAGTACAAAATGAATGGAATCTCGTCTCACCTGAACCATCCAGAAGGACATAAGTAGGTATTTTCAGGCTGCATGCAACGAAGGCAGCCGGGCTTTGCATCCGGAAACCTAATCTCCAACGGGCAGATGGTCCAGCCCGAACTTTAGGGCCCGACGCATCTAGGGTTGAGGGTTTAGGGTAGTTTAGGGTTTAGGTTTTAGGGTAGTTTAGGGTTTAGAGGTTAGGGTAGTGTAGGTTTTAGGGTTTAGGGTTTAGGGCAGTTTAGGTTTTGGGGTTTAGGGTTTAGGGTCTAGTGTAACCACGAGGACAATTATGCCGCCAACGGCGATTGGGTCGACAGTGCCGAGAGCTGCGCCTCGGGATGCGGTTTCATGTTGCAGGGGGGCGTGCTCTGCCCGGAACGAAGGAACGATGCCTGAAAAGCACGCATTTGAGAACATCCTGTGTTGGCTAGTCAGCATCGACTGCCCCAGCGCTGGCTGTACTTGTAACTAGCACGCTCGCCAACCTAAAGCTCGGCCAAGGCAAATCTGCGAGTTGGTCTTGGATTTGGAAGGAGAAACCGGAAAACAGACTTCAACCCAAAAATCTTCACGCTTCAAACCAGAAAGAAACTGAGCTCGAACGGGTAACTTCCACAAGATTGTCATCTTATTCAACCAAGCGCACCACTCGGGTTCCAGGGCTTTCGGATCTGGACCCTACAAGATCTGCTTCTTTTCAGAGCGTACATATTTAGATCGAAAGAAGGAGCCCTACCAAGTCAGTTGATTCAGGGTCTAGGGTTTAGGGTTCGGAGCAAAATACCTGAAGGCTCTGGCAGCCACAGAGCTCGGGTTGTTTCATGTGCATCGCCGAAGACAAGAGGTTGAGGCCCGGGTAACAAGAAACAGTGGGTAGTTTTTGCTAATTTTGGGGTATACCATTGTACAGCATGGTGGCAAACAGTGTCATTTGGTCCAACGTTTCTTGGGCGTCGGCTCAGCCCACAAATGCCTGTTTAACAGCAGTGCTGCTTGTTCCAAGACGACAAAAAGGAAGACCCTCCCTTGACAGACGGCCATTAGCCAGGCGGCTGCTCAATAAGATGTTGTAGTCACAGCCGCAGCTGGCTAGAGAACCATAGAGAACTACTGCGACAATGTCTGTGCCGCCGAGACTGTGCCTAAACCCTGCACCCTAAACCCCAAACCACAAAACGCCAAACCCCTAAACCCTGGACCCAAACTTAAGGCGCGAGCTGGGGAGAAGATTGCCCGTGCGGGGGCAACGCTGCCGCCGGGTTGCACGATGTCTTTCGGGCTAGCGCCCCGTAAACGGTTTAGGGTTTAGGGTTTACCCTAAACGGTAGGTTCAGATCCATGACACGATAACCTTCGGCTGCCGACAGCGCCATGAACTGGATAACGACAACCAAAATGAGCTTGTGGGTTAGTATTCTAGACATTCGGTTTCGATCTGTGGCTTTCAGGCTTTTAACATTTCCCGGCACTCCGCTCTGTAGCTTTAGGGCTGTTATGTCAGGTTTTTGGATTGATCTTTAGTGTGTCGGGTTTAAGCTTTTGAGGCTCAGAGTGTGAGTTTGCAAAGCCGGAAGCCAAACCGAGCCCCACCCTCACCACCTAAACCCTCAACCCCAAACCCAAACCCTTACTTACATATATATATATATATGTACACATACATACATACAAATAAATATATATATATATATATATACATACCCTCAACCTCAGAATCGGGCTCCAGGCAGGTCCGATGCAACGATCCTTTCCTGGGCTATTCGTACTGCACTCCAGCACCCTGGCTGGAGCATCTTCTTTCCGATCGGGTCGGTTTCCTCTCAGGAGGCAGTCTGGTGGGGATATAGACTTGTGTAGTGGCAGGTGTCATACTGCTAGGACCGTCGTAGCGCAGCAGCAGCAGCAGCAGCAGCAGCAGCACGAACGGCTGCAACCTGCTGACGATATTCACGCGACAGCAAGGCGCTAGTTTAGCTTAAACGCTTGACGTAAGACGTAGCTACAAGTTAAGTAGAAGTGAAGGCGTAGCTATGGCAAGGATCAATGATGGTCGTTGATGATTCTAATTCCATCATTACTGTTATGACTACGACTACTTTCCTCACTATGATTAATTTCTCGAAGATTGGATTTGTGTAGAATGTTGCAGAATTGCTTAAAGAGATGTGAGTGTAAATGCTTCCCCGACATGGTTTGGTTCTCAGGTCTTGCTGTGGGACAGTGTGTAGAACAAGAAGCGTAGCGGGCTCGTGACACCTAGACCCAAACCCCGTGCCCCGTCATGCCCCCTCCCTAGGATTCTTCATCCAAACATTTTTGTCGGGAGAGTCACAGCTCGGGTCGTAGAGTCCAACGGAGTTGATTCGGGTTCTTGTAAAGCCGTCAAATCCTGCACGCGAAATACAGGAACCCTAAGCCCTAAACCCCCATAACTCAATAAGCCCTAAACCTTGCACCCATAAGGCATGAACGCCCCTGAACTTCACGAGTCTCGCCGCTGAGACCGCTTACGGCTGCCCGCTTGTCTGCGACCCCGTGAAAGAGAAGACCTGCTACCCCATCTCCTTCACGCCGGAGGGCTCCCTGGCAGAAGTGGGCTCTAAGAGTTGGGCTCAATAGGGTAGTTCTCTCATTTGGTTCCTTTTTGGGTCCCTACAGCCTTGTAAAGAGGACCCCAAACGGGATTCTAATTGTGGAAAACTACCCAATCGGGTTTAGGGATTTTGGGTCGGTCTCCAGTGAAACCCTAAACCTTAAATCCTAAACCGAATCAAAACACGTGTATGGTTCCTTCCCCTGGTCTAAGACTTTTCGTCGGTAAACCAGAGTTGCTGTCGGAAAAAGGGGCTAAACCCTAATCCCTAAACCCTAAACCCTGATCCCTAAACCCTGAACCCTGACCCCGAATCCCAAAACCCTGAAGCCAGCGAAGCCTTGGACTCCTACACCTTTCGAGAATCCACGCGTGGGTGTGGAGCGACGGTTTCTTGAACGGTTCTGTAAGAGTTCTTCGGGACCCTTTTTAAGGGGACTCTATGATAGAACACCAAAGTAACCCTTTTTAAGGGGACCCCATTATAGAACGCTATGGCATGCCCTGGTGCCCCTATTATAGAACGCTATAGTATACCCTTCATAAAGGGGACCCAGTTGTAGAGCCCTATAGCACCCGGAAGGGCTGAAGGCCCCGGGATTTGGCGTTTTGGCTTTGGGCTCCTGCGGCTCGCTTGGAGCGGGTGGAAGCTGGCATTTCCAGTGGCCATGCAAGTTGGGTTCAGGGTTTAGGGGGTTTAGGTTTTAGGGGGTTTAGGGTTTAGGGTTTAGAGTAGTAAGTAAAAGTCCTAGCGGACGGGAGCATTGTCTCCACCTCAAACCCTAACACACCAGATCGGGAAGCGTGCGCCCCTTATCCGCGAAAGCTTCTCCAGGGTTTGGGGTCTGGTACGAGCCACGGCAAACACGGAAGAGGCCTCTCTGACAGTCCCTACAATACTAAGAGGTCACACTTGCCTGCAAATTCATACTGCTGATGGTATAAATCCTGCATTATTTTAAAGGACCCTAAACTATGGGAATTATGGTATATTCCTATTATGGGTATTGCAGGATTTACATCATCAACCGTATCTCTATTCTCCCGTCTGAACAACGACCCGGCCTAGCTCCCGGCCCTGTGGCCCAACCTCCTCCGAATCCCTGTATAGCTGATCCCTGTGCTCCTCGATCCCCCACTCCCTACCCCGCTGAACCCCCGAATCCCCAAACCCTGAACTCCTAAACCTTCAACCCCAACCTGAATCCAAACTCGAGATCGGATTTTGGGTTCGCCTACAGCTCAGGCGAGCAAGACTGGAATGCACCCGTGAACGAGAGCTGCCAGAATGTCTCCCAGCACCTAGCCAGAACTTCGATGCTGTTTGCGATATAGAACTTTAAGGAGATGTTACTGCTAATTACTTACTCGCACCTCTACATCATCGAAGTGGGATTTGAGAAGTAATTACACCCTTTTGGGCAGTTTGACACCAACTCCGTTTTGTACTCCGCCTACCCTGCACGGATCCTGAAGCCATTCGTGGGGGCCCTGGGCCCTTATAGCACCCCAAACATGTGGGTAATTCTCTAAAGTAGGGTCCGCTTTTTGGGTCCTTTTTTAAAGGGTGTCGTACTATATTGGGGACCTAAAAAGGGACCCCAATTTAGAGAACTACCCATGTGGCATGCCTCAGCTGCGCTGCTTCCTTCAGGACTTGCCCCTGCGGCGCCAACGCGAAGATGTGCAGATGGAAGGTTTCTTGGCAGCTGCGACGCCTTGAGGGTTCCTAAACAAACTCTCTCTCTCTCTCTCTCTTTCTCTTCGGGTTTAGGGTTCCCAAACCCCAAATCCTACACCGTTTAGGAAATATTTCGGATTTTTGCAATTTCGGGTTTGAGGCTCAGGGTTAGTAGTTGGGGTTGACGGCTCAAGGTTTAGATTGGGTGCCCGCATTCCCACAAGCACGAAACCGCTCACAAAACTCATTTTGATCCTCATACTGCCAACATGCCACGGGTCAAACCCTAAACCTTAAACCACCCTGTTATAGAACCCTAAAACCTAAACCACCCTCGTCTAGAACTCTAAACCCTAAACCACCCTGGTATAGAAACCTAAACCCTAAACCACCCTGTTCTAGAACCCTCTTGTCGATCCCCTTTAAGGGGACCTTCTTCCGGCTCCCGGGGCCTTAGCTTACGGACGAACGGCCGAAGCTCTTTGTTTCAGGATTTTTCGGCGAAAAGGCTTCGGGTGGAATCAAGGAAGAGATTCAGAAACTCTTTAGGGATTAGGGCTCAGGGTTTAGAGATTAGGGTTCAGGGTTTAGGGATTAGGGTTCAGGGTTTAGGGATTAGGGTTTAGGGTTTAGGGTCGAGTCTAGTCTAGAGTTTAGGGTTTAAGGGCTATCACTTCCGGATAGGACTGGCACTCGTAGAACATGCCTCCGAATCCTGGGTTGAGTTGTTTAGGCCCCGACCCTGGTGGCCCAAGTAACTCTTAATCATGTAACTCCCAAGGACTAACCTTCAGAACTACCTACCATCCTCAACCCAAGGACCGAAACCCTGCACTCCTAAACCCTGAACCCTAAAATACTCCCAACATGCATTCTTCGGACATGGGCTTCGGGCTATGATGGTGGCCCCAAACCTATTCATTCGACACTTTGGACCCTTAGGGCTCTAGTGTCATTCCGAAACCCCAAACCCCTAAACCCAGACCCCTAGACACCAAACCCTTAATCCTAAACCCCCTAAACCCCCTAAACCCCTACACCCCTAAACCCCTACACCCCTAAACCCCTAACCCCTAAACCCCCTAAACCTCCTAAACCTCCTAAACCCCAAACCCCCTAAACCTCCTAAACCCCTAAACCCCTAAACCTCCTAAACCCCTATGCCCCCTAAACCTCCTAAACCCCTACACCCCTAAACCTCCTAAACCCCTAAACCTCCTAAACCCCTATGCCCCCTAAACCTCCTAAACCCCTAAACCCCTAAACCTCCTAAACCCCTAAACCTCAAACCCCTATGCCCCCTAAACCTCCTAAACCCCGAAACCCCTAAACCTCCTAAACCCCTAAACCTCCTAAACCCCTAAACCTCGAACCCCTATGCCCCCTAAACCTCCTAAACCCCTAAACCCCTAAACCTCCTAAACCCCTAAACCTCAAACCCCTATGCCCTGACTCATCAACCCTCTACCCGCGTCACATCGGGAGCCAAGGATGAATGGGGGTCGATGCCTCAGCCAAATATGCCGGTTTAGGGTTTGGAAGTTGAGGGTTTAGGGAGGTTTAGGGTTCAGGAGCTCAGGCTTTAGGGAGGTTTAGGCTTTAGGGGTTAGGGAGGTCGGTTTCCACTTGGGGCTTCATGGGTGCCGGTACTCTAGAAGCCTGGTTAATGACGAAGTATCATGCGATCCCCGAAGCTCCCTTATGTAATGTACACCAGAATCTCTCTTCGAAACTGTTGAAGCCCCCCTGCATGCATCGCTTTTCGCTTGGCTCTGGGGTGTGGTTCACTTGCTTTGGTGCATGTTTCTTACGTGGGAGTGGACCATGTTGATTGAGAACTGCCCCGGGCGACAGTTCGAGCAGTGACTTTTCAACTCTTTTATCCGCTGGCCAACCAAGATTTCACCCTAAGCCGTTATAAGCCCTTTACCGAGGACCACCACCCTGCGGTTTGGATTTGGGGCTCTACTTTGGGGGAGTTTCGCGTTGTGTGCCTCGGTGTTTGTTGGGCTTTCGAGCTCAGGCAATTGGCCCTATTGCGCTTTACCTTTAACTGCCGAGACCGACTTTTGGGGGAAAAGAGTTTAGACCTTGGCCGGAATTTTGGGTTTAGGTCCGCGCAGGGGCGGACATCTGCCAGTCTCATAAGAGTTTCCGTGTCGAAGAGCCTACTTACGCATTGTGGAGCTTTTCCCAATAGGCCCACGAGAGCCTTCCGAAAGCGTATCAAGCCCGCCAAGTAAACCATAAGCTCTAAAGCCACATGAGGCCCCTAAATCCTAAACTCTGGATCCTTGGACCACCTTATTTCCCAAGCCGTACCCCAAGCGCTACAAACCTCGAGGTACGACAACGAGGTTTGCTTCCCGACGGCCGAGTCCTGTCCCGTCAGCTGCAAGTCCGACGAGCAGCGCTGCTACATCCTGGTCCAAGGGCTGAATTAAAGGGTATTGGGGTTTAGGATTTTTATAGGGGATCTTAGGGTAACTTTACATTTTTTGAAGGTGTTTAGTGGTTTAGAAGGGATTTTATGGTTTTTAGCGTCATAACTTATAACAGGCTTAGGGTCTAGGGGCCATATATAGCCTTATAATTGTACTCTAGGGTTTAGGGTTACTATAGTAATTGTTTAGAGGTTGCTTGTGTTTTTTTTTTTGAGTCGCCGTCTCCGGGGTTGCAAGACAGGCTTGAGGAGGCTGCAGGTTTTGGGGGTTTCGGGGCTCCGGGGTCTATAGAGCTCCAACTTGGAGCAACTGCAAAGCACAACAAAACTCAACCAAAACCCGCAAAAAGCAAAGCTTGGGCCCCAAACCCTAAAGCGGATAACCTACACCATACACTCTATAAAACTTTAAAACCTACCCTGAACCACAAACCCTAAACGCCTAAACCTTAAACCCTAAAGCCCTAAACCCTACCCTACCCTAAACCCCAGACCCGAACACCCTGAAAGCTTAAACCTCAATGCCCGACAGCCGCAAACCCTCAAAGCGCGAGTAGGAGTCGCCTTCCTCAAAGCCACACACTGAGAGTTTCACCGCCTAGGGGCCCTGGAAATACAGGTGGGGTTCGAGATTTAGGGTTTGAGGTCTAGGGTATAGGGTAGGTCCTGAGGTCTTCAGAACTGTTGCTACGGTTTTGGGGGCGATATTGAAAGAAAAGCTGCAGCTCCACGGCATCCTGAAGCAAGAAGCTTCTGCAACCACATCTGCGGGATTCGCCCTCAGTTTGAACCCTAAACACCTAAACCCTAAAACCCTAAACTCCTGAACCCCTAAACCCTAAAATCCCAGACTTTAAACTCATAAAAGAAGGAAGGGCCTTAGGGACGTCAAGGATTGGCATAGGCCTGCGAGGTTCTTATATTTGAAAGGTGTAGTATACTAGAAAAGGGACTCAGAAGAAATACGACTACGAATTGCGCCAGGGTTTAGGGCTTAGGGTGTAGGGAGTATGCTAGAAAAGGGTCGATTTGTGCTAGGGCTGAGGGTTTAGGGCAATGTTGTCTAGGTGTGTGTTTATACAGGGCTACCTTACTGCAGCCCTATGAAACCTTTCTTAAAACTCCAGCGATATGAGATTGCTGTCTACCAGAAAGGGGCTTGTAGCAGTCTCTGATAGTGGAGAAAGGGATCCCACCCTACTAGGGCCTTTGTTGGTGCGATCCCTAGAGAAACAGGAGCCCTATGAGGATCTTGAAGCATTTCTGATGTTGATACTAGACTGATCTGGTTCATCTTTCAGAAGGGTCCATGCTCAGGGGTTCGCCCTAGAGTCCTTGAATTGACGCAAAGAGCACTAGGATGTTGGGGGTTTTACCTTTCGCCCGACATTCGAGGACTACGGGACGAACGGCTTCCCGGGTGCTTTCAGGGAGACGTGTGTGTCTGCCACGGCTGTCTGCCCCTGTGGCCGCTGGACAAATTGGGAACCGAGTCTTTCAGGTAGATGTCTTTTGGTAGCTTTGAGGTTGTGTATCCGATTTCGCTGACCCTAAACCCTTAACCTCCTCAACCCTACAGCACAAATACAGCTTTGGACAGGGTTGTTTACTGCGACCTGCGAAGCGCGTTGTGGAACTTTGTTGCAAGCCGGCAGTTCCAGTGTGCGTTCAAGCAGGGTGTAGGGTTTATTGACTTGACTATTAACCCGTAAACCCCTAAGCGGTAAACCCCTAAGCCATCAATCCCTAAACCCTAGAGCCTCATTTGTGGGACACCATGAGTCCGCATGTTTCAAAAAGATTGCCGATGAGACTTTGGGTTCCAATTCTGGAGCGGAGACGCTGGGGTTCGGGTTGAGGGTTTCGGGTATTAGGGTTGTTTAGGATTCAGGGTTTAGGGTTTAGCTCAGCAATATCAAGATCTATTCCCAGACGGCCGGAAGGATCCAAAAAGTAGATCCCCTAACTTGGGACCCTATACGATTAAGGGGTACTTCATCGGAAACCCCCTTGAGGGATCTACTTTAGTGGTCTGGGTATTAATAGAAACAATAGTAATCGTAGTTCTCATAGTAGCAAGCTAGAATAACAGAATAATAGTAACTTGGGTTTAGGGATTTGGGGTTTAGGGTTTAGGAGTAACAATAGTGACCAGAGTTATCACAGTTCTCACAGAGATAGTTAATACAGATGCTGTTACTCACAGCATCAATAGCAGTGGTTGGGTAGTAAATGCCATGGTAGTAGTCTAATTCAGGCCTTATGGCACAGGGCTGTAGGCGGCAGAATCCCGGTAGAAGCTTCAGAATTCATCGGCCTCAACCTTGGAAGCTGCAAGGAACCAACGCTCAGCAGTGTCATGACCCCCACTGGGCAGCTTGGAGAAATTCCTGTGAACTTTAGGATCTCTGGCTTTAATAGGGTTTGGGGTGTGATGGATTTAGGGTTTATTGTTCAGGGTTTAGGGTTTGGGGCGGCGGTCAGGGAGTGGTTGCTTCGAGACTTTCTGGAGCACTGTAGTTCACGATGCCTGTAGGTTTCGGTGGCTGCAGAAGCCATTGACAGCTTTTCCTCTCCGTCGCTTCCATTATTGAAGCATGAAACCGTAGACAGTAGATGTGGCTATTAAAGGCAATAAGTATGCCCACCTCGAGGCAAGTCTTCGTCAAGGGAAGGGGTGTGGGCAAGGGATCGGGAGAAGAGCGAATAGTTTGTAGCTTCTTGCCCACTGAACCTGCACTTCTTTGCATCATCATACATACAAATACTATGGTTTGTATACGGGACAAGCTACTCGGCCATCTTCGATGGAAGCCTTAATCGTAAACCCGAAACTCGGGACGCCAATCCCTAAACTCTAATCCTTAACCTTTACTCCTGACCTCATGAACGCCTCCAAGAGCTCAGGACTTCCACTACTGCTATCCTTTGGTGGACTACTGGACAAACAGCATCCTGGTCGCACGCTGCACCGGTTCTTAGATCACTAGCTTAACTTCTAAGCTCTGGATTGAAATCCTGCATACTTATGGTGAACTGGATCACTATTGCCGTTCAGGGGCAAGCAACAATTCGACGTTCACTTGCAACAGGACAACCAGTCCTCTGCGACCAATTCTTCAAATGCCAATACTACGGTGGCACTAGCAGCAGCATCAAAAGTGGTGGGGACGTGCAGCAGTAGCAGTCACGAGCAACAGGGAGGAGCAACAGGAAGGTAGGAACATGGATCACGTGAACAGATTCCGTAGCAATCATCGAGATTCTGGAGGAGCGCGGTAAGCTTCGAAGTACTCTTTTCAGGAAGGAAGGGAGTTGGGACCTCGTTGCTGGGGTGCAAGCGCCGGGTCTTGGCTGTGGACCTTCCACATTCGATGCGATGCGAGATGAGAATAATATATAATATATAACATATAACATGACATATAATATATAAGATCTAATATATAAGATACAATATATGGTGAGGCTTCGTGTTGGTCGTAGTGCCCAGGGTTTAGGGTGAGCTTTGCCTCCCTGTTTATCGCTAGACAGAGTGGTTTGTCTACCTTGTGTCCAGGGCGGCGTAAAAGAGAGAAGGGAAACACCAGGCCAACCATAAGACCTGAAGTTTCCCTAAACATGGCACCCCTGGGCGGCACAGAGACATCGACCCTGCGACCGAAAACATAGCGAGTAATATATAGAAGCCTGAGAATAATTACGAACACTCTTCCTCTTCCACCTCGAACCATAATAAGATTGCATTCATGAGATCAGGCTTAATGGTTTGAGATTGTTGACTGAGCGATCAATGAAGCTTCAAAGGCACTATGCGCTGCCCGGTGTACTGCACAGACAACGAGGACACCTGCTACAGCCCGAGCCAGCTGGCATGCACTCGTCGTTCAAAACTCCATGAACTCTATCAAGAAGCCTACGTGCTTAACCTAACCCCTACATCCTCCATCTATTGCCCATCTGTACAAGGTTTCCAACATCGATTCAGCATCTTGAGGGAGTGGGGTTTGAGTATCGTCGAGGCCCCGTCCTTCAAGGGTTTGGGGTTTCGGGTTTAGGGGGGCATGTATATATTTTTGTCATTCAACCTGGCAATGCTCTGTGAGCCCGAAATCATGGAATGGCAGGTACCGTACTCCCCGGAACCCCCAAACCCCACCTCGTAATCTTGCAACCCCAAACACCGGCATCCTAAGCCCTAAACCCTATCCTACAACACTAAACACCTACAGCTACCTTCCACACCTTAAACACCTAAATCCTCAACCGAAACGCTTAGATTCTCAACCGAACCTCCTCCCATTCTCCTTCACGAAACACTCCAAAGCTTAATTACCAGAAGCTCCTGATTGATACATCATCGATTTACAGGGACAGGGCGTAGGGCTCGCGATACTCCAGGATCATCCTGAAGAGCCCTACTGATGGAGCCCAAACCAAGAATTGAGCGAATCCCAAACCCTCGATTCAGGAGCCCTGAAAGCTTGCATAACCCACGGGAAAGCCCCGAGAAAGCCCTAAACCCCAGAATTTCCAGGGCCCGCAAAAAAATTACATTCTCGCACCTTACAATAACAAACAGAAAGCAATCACAAACACAAAAACTTAACATGCAAAGCCTTGCAGAGCCTTTTTTGATTGACCCCCTGGGCCTACACCCTAAACCCCCAAAAAAATATAGGGGCCTAAATAATTCCTAGTACCAATACTATTATGGGGTGTGTTCCTTGTTTTGATTATAGCATAACATACCCCGGGCCAAGCTCTACTGGATCCTGAGACACCGGAAACCATGCCTGAAGCTTGGGATGCCCTAACAAAGCCCCTTAGGGTTTAGGGCAAAGGAGTTAGGGTTTAGGGTTTAGGGGTATAGACCTCTTGTAGACCACTTTCCTAAAGGATTCTTGAATCCCTGCCCTAGCGTAAACATACTTGAACCCCTAATCTCTCGAGGTTTCGATGCTTCTGGGAATTGGGTGAGCACCGAGGAGTCGTGTGCCTCCTGGCCTGGGTTGAGCAGGTTTTTCGGTGGGTCCTTGAAGGGCTGAAGAGAAGGCTTCCTCTGAGGCTCTGTAGGGGTAATTGAGGGTCCCTTTTAGGGTCCTTTTATAAGGGTACTATATTGGGGACCTAAACAGGGACCCGAATTTAGAGAACTACCGCTAGATCGTTGGAGTTTTAGGATTTAGGGTTTACAAGGTGTAGGGTTTGGGCTCGTAGGGTTTAGGGTTTAGGATTTCATAGGGTTTGAGTTTTCATGGTTTAGGGCTCAGTGGTCCCCGAACTCTACAAACACTAGAAGCTCTCAGCTGGCACTAGAACTTCGGAAACTGAGATTGGAAGCGCAAGCATGCTTTGTTGAGTTCCTGTTGTGGCGTTTAATCTAAACTAGCATCAGAGGGAGATGCGTAGACACATACCTGCACGCATACCTACCGACCCGACCCCGACCGACCGACCGATCTGCTCCCTACCTACCTACCTACCTGCCTACCTACCTATCTACCTATGTATATAGGTAGATGGTTATATGCAGATACAAATGTCATGTACTTGACATGCGTAGCTTGTGATGGTAACTTAGGTACCCCTCGCTCCGGGGATCGGGTAATTTTGATGCCGTGTAATTGTTTATGTTATTCCGCGTTCCTTACAGTACTATGTATATACCTCAGAACTCTACTCCAATCGTTGAGCCCCTACATGAATTGGCTTATGGTGGGTTTGACAGAGGCATAGCATCAGGGTTGTGGATCTCGGGAAATATCCTTCATTACCGAACACCAGGGTTGTTCTACGTGTCTGTTCGTTAATGTCTACGACGGTGTCATTTGCGCAGCCACGGACGGGGGATAAAGAAATGCCGAACCGAACCATGGTAGCAACATGAAACATATGCCTTGCAAGCCCGAAGACCTGCTTGAAGCCCCAAGCCCCGGAGCAGGGTCCCTGTCTTTTTTCAGGGTGCCCTACTAAATTGTGGGACCGAAAAAGGGATCCTAGAAAAACAGAACTGCCCATATAAATCCCATATCCAGGTCCCAAGCCTAATGCACTCCGAAGCCTTGGGACAAGTAGGAGCTTACTGCGTTTCACCTTCGGCTGGTTTAGAGAAGCCGGGGATCGACCGGATACTACACATTCATCAAAAACGGCTCTGGGTTCATGTACGGGTTCTGTAAGGGTTCCGTACATGTTTCTGTAATGGCTCTACAACTGCCTAAGGATTTCTCATGCCTCATAAGTCACAGAGGGTTTAGGGGTTTGAGGATGTGAGGTTTAGGGAAGGGTGGTCAGCCATGTTACCACGTCGGTAAGCAGCTTCGATCCGGTAACTGCGCAAGAAAGTAGTACCAAGAAAGCCAAAGACCCTTCAAATAAGCAACAATCAACGAAATATCGCGAGAGCTGAGCATGATTTGCGGCATGATGTTGAGAGGCATTGGACTAGCTGTGTTGTCCGACGTTGAAACCCTAAACCCCTAAACCCCAACTCAAATTTTATTCCTTTGCAATCCCCCTGCACAGGAGCTCCTAGGCCCCAACCCCTCAACCCTAAATCCCTAAACTCTTACAAACCTAAATGGGATCCCGTTCTCTGGCGTCTATACCTCTAATCACACGCATACCGCTGCGGTCTAGAGAACCACAGCTTACTTGCCCCAGACCCTATAAAACACTATAGACCCTTATAAAGCCCTGCAAGAACCTGAGAACCCTGAACCTTAGAAAGCCCTGTCTGAGCCTGAGAACCCTGAACCTATGAGGTTGCGAAGGGGACGCAGTGCAGCTGCACTGGCCAGAACTCCTTTGCTTGCGACTTCAATGCTCCTCGACTCGTCGTCCAAAACCCTAAACCCTAAACCCGGGTTTAGGGATGTTACTTGGTGCTGGCCCTAAGTC
>CAJNJA010009009.1:0-15072 GCA_905231915.1 Symbiodinium necroappetens | reverse complement strand
GGCTCGAGGACGGGCGAGGACGTCGCTGCTACTGTGACACATCACTCTGATGTCCCTGTGACCACATCTGTTCGGCTGGTGCAGCACGGCGAAGGGGAAGAAGCGGAACACAAAACCCGTTCTAGTCCTGCTTCGGGCGGTTGTGGGTGGGTTCCACGTTACGAAGACGGCGCGACCCACGACCACTTCATGGGTGGGGCGCGCCGTGGCACTGTGACACACCATAAACCCTAAACCCCTGAAGCCTTAAACCCTGAACCCTGCAATTTGGGCACAGGGGCCCCTGGAGCCTGAACAGGAGGCCCACTTGAAGGATCATGAGACTTAGTAACTAGGGTTTGGGGCTTAGGGTTGAGGGTTTGGGGCATGGGGTTTAGGGTTTATTAGGGTCTAGGGGTATAAAGACGGTAGCCGTACTTATTACGTTTAAGCCAGTTCTAAACTTTCCTTACATACTAAGTCCCATGATCTTCCATGCAAACATAGCCTCGCAGCAGAAGCTGGCAAGAAGGAACAGACCCTAAGTCCTAAACCTTGAAGCCTAAATCCTAAACCCTAAATACCCTAAACCCTGAACCCTAAACCCTGAACCCTAAACCCGAAACCCTAAACCCTAAACCCTGAAACCCTAAACACAAGGGCTTCGGCTTCTGCAAGTGGGATTTGGTGTAGGGGTTTATGGGGGTTCAGGGTTGTGGGCTCGAGGTTGCGGGCTGAGGTGCCTTTCATTTAGGGTCTAGGGTGCCTTTGATTTAGGGTTTAGGGGTTTAGGGTTTCAGGGTTTAGGAATTAGGGTTTAGGGCTTCGGGTTTAGGGCTTAGAAGCTTAAGGCTTAATTAAGCCTCAAGCCTCAGACCAACCTGAAGATCTTAAGCCGGAGGGCTTGGTGCTCTTCCAACCAAGGCTTCATGGCTTAGCGTTGAGCAAGCACAATCCTGGGTTTTAGAGTACCATACTTGAATACTTTGTTTTTGGACCTGTTCCTTAAAGGAACCATCATAATTAAATTAAGAATCTATACTTTTTTCTCCCTGGTTACTTCAAAGTCCAGAATCTGAAAAGCATATTCGTTCTTGGAGGCACATGGGACTTGGTAAGGTTGTAAGTACCCTGACCGGTGTTATACATGGTTATGGGTACCGTTACCTGCTTTCTGGCCAGAGCTACTGCGTTCCATGATCCTTTAAGTGATCTTATTCCTCAGGTGTTGACAATACGTTTACAGTAGTATCCTCCCAAGCACCAGTCAACTTCTTCTCTATATGATGCACCCGGCATGCACGTGGATGCTGAGGAGATTGCTTCGGAATGTACAATCCGTCCAACGAGGACATCGCTGAGGGTTTGCTGTAGAAGCCTAAATAATTACCAATACTATTCCCTAAGGTCCCTTTTTGCAACCCCCAAAACCCTATTCTAATTATTGAGCCCCTACATAAACCTCAGGCTGCTGATGGCCATTGTCTAGATCGACTGCTTGAGGGTGTAGTACAGGGGAGGATAGGGGTAGGAACATCCCTTGTCCAATCACAGCAAAGCACAAATCCCGTAAACTCCTGCCGTAGCTTTTTGCTTAGAATGTGCTTTCTCTCAGGTCTCGCAAGGGTGCTTATACAGATTTAGGAAGGTTTGTACATCTATAACACAAAATTCGGCCTCAAGTGGCTGCGTCTTCAACACAGCCCCACAATAAATCCTTTAAGGCACCCGCTAAAACCCCGCAAGACCTCACGGGCCCTAATTAGGGTTTATGTGTTACAGCGTTCCTTCGAAATCTTCCGTACCCTCTGGAGCAGTTGACTTAGCAGCGTGTACTCGGAGTCTTCTCCTCTTAGCCCTGCTAGAAGCCTAAATAATTACCAATATTATCCCTTAAGTTCCGTATATAATAACTATACGATAAAGGAGCCCAAAACTCCATTCTAATCATTAAGGCCCCTACATTACACCTCATTCTACGGAGACCAGAGCCCGAAGAAAGCGTTTTGTGCATACACCTGGGCCTCAACGCGGTTTCTGCAAAGTAGGGTCAGGGGTCCGCGTTTAGTTGTTGTTTTGTTTTAATGCTGGGTTACTTTGGGAGCAAAATATATAAGACCACTTTACGGGTACATGGACCCTCAGGGGCCGTCTTAGAAGCAGAAGAGGAGCTGTATCGTTCGACTGTCACCAACTGGGTCACGGCCTACATGGAGATGGCGGCGCAGGCCAGGTGTATTGCGTAGTATAGGGGTCTGAATACTAGGATTCCTCCCGCCTTACAGTGCCAATGTAGGTATATACTGTAAAATACACCAAACACGGTTGATGATATTCTGATATAAATCCTGCATTACCTCAAGGCCCCTAAACTATGGCAAGTATGGTATCTTCTTTGTTGTGGGTAATGCAGGATTTGCCTCATCAACCGTATCCCTGTATTTCTCTAAGCTCGAAAACCTTATGCTCATCAAAGTCTATGTCCAAGTTTCCGAAACCCCGGCCCCTGCAGCCTAACGTAAAAGTCGCATGCGATCCCATGATACTTCTGCCTGCCAGTTTGTTTTTTTGTGCCGAATCCCTGCCAGTTTTTGTGTTCTGTAGTTTACAGTAAGGATTTAATCGTCTAGACTGCTCGGTTTAGAATTCGGGTTCATTGGTTTGGGGTAGGTTGGCGTTGTAGGGTTAGCTCCTAAATCGCCTAAACCCCAAACTAAAGACCCTAAACCCAAAACCCTTATCTAGACCCCGCCTCTGACCCCAAACCCTGCAAAAACGTAGGCTATGACCCCTTTAATTAGAGGGTAGAGCCCTTAAAACCGCAGGTTTTGGGATGCCCAGGTACACCTAAACCCGAAATACCGTATAAGAACACCCCTAAACCCTAAACCCTAAACCCCAAAACCCCAAAACCCCTAAACCCTAGATCCCTAAACCGCTAAAACCCTAAATAGGGGCTTGGGGATGCCCAGGTAGGCCCTAAACCCTAAACCCTATAGATCCCAAAAAGGAGCCCTTCAAGGAACCCTTAAAACGATAGGAACCCGAAGCCCCAAAAACCCTAAACCCTTAAACCCTAGACCCCTAAACTCTAAACCTTAACCCCTAAACTCCAAACTTGAAACCCCTAAACACACAACCCCTAAACCTGAAACCCCTAGACCCCTAAACCCCTGAACCCCAAAAGTCCATCAGAAGACCACAGCGCAGGTGGCAGACAGCCTGGAGCATGACGGCGCCCATCCTAAGCGCGGCGAGACGGTTTAGGGGTTTAGGGGTTAGGGGTTTAGGGTTTAGGGGTTTAGGGGTTAGGGTGTGAGGGTTTAGGGTTTTAGTGTTTGATTAGGGATCAGTTCTTCCAATACACAACCTTTCAACCTTGGTGGGTCCCTTTCAAGGGGTAATTTGACTAAGGGATACCACAAGGGGCGTAATCAGGGATTAGCTGGCATCTTGGCGCCCTTCAACTTGGCCTTAGTAGCTTAGAATAGGGTTTTGGGGGCTCCTTTAAAGGGTTCCTTAAAGGGTTCTATAAGGGCTACTATAACTTGGAGTTCTTCTGGTTGGCTCTTAGGACTTTAACTTTTTGGTGCATGTTTGGGTTTCTACATGAGCTATATAATGAAAGTTTAACTTTTGGGAGGGGTTCAGAAATCAGCCAAGGCATAGGGGCCTTAATAGTTTGGAATAGGGTCTCGGGGGTAAATTCTGTAGTAATCTGAAAGTCTAACCTGTTAATCATTTCTGCAGCTTCTTGCGGAAGTAAGGAGGGCTTTGGGGTAAGCCGGTATTGTGGGCTTGGGATTAAGGTTTAGGAGGATGTAATGTAGGGGTCGGAACAATTAGTAATAGTATACCCTGATGGCCCTTATACAAGCAGTTTAGGGTGTGGTGGAGACCCTGCAAAACAGTAGAGTTTTCGGATCCACAAGGAAACCATAAGCCGAAAGCACCTACGGAAGGCCGTTTATCTCATAGAACCCCTTACAAACTTAAACCCCTATAACCTACAGTAAGCATCCGAAACGCTCATCAACAAGCCTCGGGGAGGAAGCAGCAACTAGACAGAGCTGAGACGAACTACTGCAGAGATTCAAGGCTCATTCGGGGCTTTCAGTAACTAGACTAGGTTCCCCAGTAGTACCCTTTTGCCCTTTTTCTCTTTGGGATCCCTTATTAAACCCAAACAGTAGGAAAAAAGGGTATATACCCTCATTATTAAGAGGCTACTGCGGAAGCTAGTAGAAGGGCTTAGGGTTTAGGGTATAGACCTCCGAGTAATGTCAGTATTAAAATGTTCGACAACATCCCCCCCCCACCCAAAAAAAAAAACTCTTCGAATCCTGAAGGCCCCATACGGTACCACCCGTTAGACTTTCGCTTGTAGGGTTTGGGGTCCCAACAACCTCGAAGATGATTCGACACCTAGAACCTTCAAGCACGGAAAAATAACCCAACTTCAGCCCCCTAAGCCTTAATCACCTAAACCCAAAGAGCTTCAACCCTAAACCTTAAACCCTCTAAAACCCTAAACCCTATAGATATTATAACCCGAAGCCTTAAACCCTATAAAACCCTACACCCCCTATAGATATTATTATAACTTTAGAAGTTCTAAAGTTACGAGGGTTCAGCTCGAAGGTTTCAGGGTCCATTTGGAGGCTCATGTGGCTTACCCTAACCCTTAGCATCAACATAGCCCAAAAGCCTTTGATAATAGGGTCTTTGGGCCCAAAAGCCTTAAAATATGAGTCCTTTGAGGGTAAGGGTAAGGCTCCTAAGAGGGTCCCGGGCTTTCTGGGGTTTAGGGCTTAGGGTCCTCAAACCCTAAACGCTAAACCTTAAACCCTAAACCCTAAACGGGGCGGGCTTCGGCTTTGGTGGCCTGGGGTTTGGGATCTTGGTTCTACAGGATTTTCTATAAGGGCTCCATACGGGTTCTGTAGGGGTACTTGCTGGTTCATGGGACTTAGTAAGATTATAACTACCATAATCGCGGCTATAAGTGAGTATAAGTATGGGTGTCTTGCTTATCCTTGTTTATAACCCTAGAACCCTCTTGACTAAGTCGTATGATCCTTTAAGTGGGGCTGGGTTTAGATGGTCTGGATAAGATTCGGAGTAAACCCGAAATTACTAAGCCCTAAACCCTAAAACCCTAAACCCTAAGACCGTAAACCCTAATCGGTTTACATGGTCTGGATAAGATTCGAAAAAAGATGTGACAGTCCGTGGCGGGTTCTGGTGTCGCGTGTTGGGTTTAGGGTTCAGCGTCCAGAAGTCCGCGTTCTCATGTAGACTTGACTCGGGCACTAAACCCCCTAGACTCTAAACTAGTCCTTCGATATCAAAGTGTATACTACATCCCTTAAACTACCAAGACCCAACCTTTTTAGGGTCCCTATAAAATCCGTACTAGGGTTCATAACAAGAGCCGGCAAAAAAGCAGGTTTTGGTACTGTAAGGAAGGTACACGAGCACCTCATGGATTCCTATAAAAGACAAACTCTATCAAACCCTACCTTTTCCAGTCGGCACTCTCAGGGTGGCTGAGGGGGGTTCACGAAAGGAAACGTTGCCAAGGCTTAGTTTCTGGACTTCGCTTCGTTAGGGTTTAGGGTTACGTGTACATAGGCAGGTCCACGGTTTAGGGTTTAGGGTTTAGGGTTTAGGAGGTGGTTCAGACGGATTGCCTGCGAGTCTGCGCGGCTCCGCAACCAACTGACGCATGCGTTCCTGGCGATGCAAAACAGTCAAAATGCGCTCAATTCCGCGGCGACCTGTCATGTTAAACCCTATGTATACCCTTTTAGGCTTTGCCCTTTCGCCCTTTCTATATGCATCCTACGTGCCCGAAGTCTCGAATCACTCCTCTGGGGACTCTTGGTCTGGAGCTGTAGCGAGTTGCCCATATGGGACTTTCCGAAAATTAGGGGTACCTTATTTTGGGGTCCTTATAATAAGGATCCTACTATTTAGGGTACTATATTAGGGTCCCCTATTTTCGGAAACTCCCATATAGGGTGCAGAGCATTTTTGTTGTTTATAGACCTCTGGTTTTGAAAGACGAGCACCCCGCTGTAAGGGTTATACCACTTAAGGTCCCTGAAGAGTAGGAGATTCTTCAATCCGGGATCTACATCAGTCTTATGTCCCGACGTATTTCGTTTCAGACCGCGCAGCTGAGATGTTTGTTTCTAGTTGAGTGTCATAGCAGTCTTTATACTGAAAGGATCACAGGACTCACAGCGACACGAAAGTTACAAGCTAGTTTCATCTCTATCCATCTACAACCCAATGCACGATGCTCTTTGAGCCCTAAACCCGAAACCATAAGCCCTAAACCCAAAACCCTGAACCCTAAACCCTAAATCCCTAAACCCCTAAACCCCGAAACCCTTAATCCCGAACCCTATAAACCCTATAAGCCCTATAAACCCCAAACCCCAAACCTTATAAAACCCTAAACCCCTAAACCCTAAACCCTATAAGCCCTTAACCCCAAACCCTAAACCTTATATATAAGCCCTTAAACCCCAAACCTTTAGAAGCCCCAAAGCCACCACGAACCTTCAAACGACGATTCTATTTCTTGGAGCCTGAAAGCCTTGGGGCCTTCCAGGGTTTAGGGTTTAGGATCCTTTTTAGGGTTCCTTCAAGGGATCTATAGGGTTTAGGGTCTAGAGGGTTTAGGGTTTAGAGGGTTTAGGGTTTATAGGGTCCAGAGGGTTTAGGGTTTAGGGTCTAGAGGGTACAGGGTTTAGGGTCTAGAGGGTTTAGGGTTTGAGGTTTAGGCTCTACCCTAATTAGGGTTTAGGGTCTAGAGGGTTTAGGGTCTGGGGTCTAGAGGGTTTAGGCTCTAGCCCAATTAGGGTTTAGGGTTTAGGGTCTACCCTAGGGTTTAGGGTTTGGGGTTTAGGGTTTGTGGTATATCGTTTGGGGTTTAGGGTTTAGGGTCTACCTAGACCCCAAAGAACCACTTACTTCTGTAAGGGCCTGTTATAAGGAAATCATAGTAAGGAATCCTAAAAAGGGTCCAGGTAGGGTTTAGGGTTTAGGGTCGATCGTTTGGGGTTTAGGATCGTTTGGGGTTTAGGGTTTAGGGTCCGTTTGGGGTTTAGGGTGTATCGGTTGGGGTTTAGGATTTGGGACCCTCAGCCCGAAACCCTAGACCCCTAAACCCCTAAACCCCGAAACAGTCCCGTCATCGCTGCTCTTTTGGCTCTCTCTCCAGCCAAGCTTGGGGCGATGTAGCCCACCACCGCAGCAAAGGCAGGGAACCCGCAGCTTGCGGATTCGTGGGACTTTAGTGGTTTTAGGATTTGGGGGTTTAGGGTTTAGGGGTTTAAGGGTTTAGAGTTTAGGGGTTTAGGGGGGTTAGGGTGGTTTGGGTTTAGGGTTTTAGGGTTTAGGGGTTTAGGGGTTTGGGGTTTCGGGGTTTGGGGGTTTCGGGGTTTGTGGGTTTAGGGTTTAGGGTTTAAGGGCTTAGGCCTTAGGGCCTAGGGTTTAGGGCTTAGGGCTTAGGGCTTATAAATAGGGCTGTGGGCTTAGGGTTATTAGGGTCTAGGGTTCAGGGGTTTGGGCTTAGGGACCTAAGGTTATAGATAAGGTAGCTATGCGGCTATACGTATAATTAATCAGTTATAGCCCCGGTTAAGGTACTTATAGCTGTACTTCCTAAGTCCCATGAACCTCCAAGTACTGCCAGTTCTGCTAATGCACCTGCGACTGCTGCTGCTGTTGCTGCTGCTGCTGCTGCTGCTGCTGCTGCTAGTACTGCTGCACCAACAACCACCACGGCGACGAGGACGCCGTCGACGATGATGACGACTGCATGCTGCTATTGCGGGACGACGACGACGACGACGACGATGCTGCGACTATTATTATTATTACTACTACTACTATTATTACTACTACTACTACTACTACAACAACAACTACTACTACTACTACTACTCCTCCTGCTCCTCCTTCTCCTTTCGCTCCTGCTTCGCCTGCTGCTGCTGCTGCTGCCGCCACTCCTACTCCTGCTCCTGCTCCTGCTCCTGCTCCTGCCCCTGCTACTACCCATTACCAGTACAGTTGCGAGACTTATGTTTGCTAAGGGCTATTGGGCTCCCTGACCCTGACTTTGTCCAGGCCGCGTTGGCCATCAGCCTGCGGCGGCTTGGCGGAAAGCTTGTCATTTACTTGGGCGACGATACCTAGATCCTAAAATGTAGACCTTGTTTTGGTTCCCGTACTTTGGCAAGCATACATTAGGCGGTTACCTTACGGGATCCTAAGCGTACACTAACTTATTTTAAATAAGGCGCTGCAGTCTAGGGTCGAGGTAGGGCGTCCCCAGTACCCCCTTAATGAAGAAACCACTAGGACTGTATAGTGATCTCGAGGGTTTCATGAAATTGTCTAGGGTAGTTCTATGTATGCCTTGTTCAACAACGAGACTGAGTCGTCTGTAGTTTAAGCTACATTCCTTAGATTAAGGGGTGTTGGGCTGGGTAGGCTGGTTACTTGTTTAGGATTCTAAGGGTTAAGGGTTAAAGCTTGTAAGACGAGTTCTACAGGGGATGAGGGGTGTAGGGTTTGAACAAGAGTTCCGTCAGCGTTTACATGTGGCCCCTAACCCTACAAAACAAAAGGGCTGAATCCTTACTGGAGTGCCTGGTAGTAGATCGCCTTTAACAATTTTTGGTGTACTCTAACCCCTATATAATCCCAATGTACTCCCAAAGGTTAACCCTAAACCGTAAACCCTCAAGAAAGAAATAAATAGAAATTGCCTGTTGCCCAGCCCAACCGCCCCACCCACCAGCCCCCAGCCAGCCCCAAATTCAAAGCCAGGTTCCAAAAGGAAACCTGCTCAAAACGTGTGGGTCAAAGCGTTATTGGCACCCAAACTTCAAACCCTAAACAGTTTCTATCAGCCCGAAGCAGTTTATATAAACCCTAAGCAGTTTATATAAACCCTAAACAGTTTCTATGAACCCTAAAGAAGGGATGAGTTTTCGGATCTATAGGTCGGGGCTTGGGGTTTGAGAAAGCAGGTTTAGGGCTTCAGGGGTGGACCCAGAGAGCCCAATACCCCTTAATTAGGGATCTATACCTTAAATTATAGGGGCAATAATATTATGATTTAAGGTATATTCCTTAATTAAGGGGTGTTGGGCTTCAGGGTGGAGGGCCTTGGGGGTTTACCTGGGGATCCAAAAACCTCCCGGTTTAGGGTTTAGGGCTTCAGGGTGTAGGAGCGTTAGGGGTTTGGAGTTGAGGGTTTAGGGTTTAGGGCTTCAGGGTGTAGGGGCCTTGGGGTTTAGGGTTGAGGGCTTCAGGCTCAAAAGCAAGGGCTGTGTAACTAGACCAGGGATTCCACTTCTCAGAGGACCCCGGGGCATGGAATTGGACGACCGGGAGGACGATGGCCGGACACAAGCGGGGCTAGGGACAGCACGGGCCCCCGTCGATGGCCAGATGCAGGTCCGAGTCCAGCCTTCGTGTTTGACCAGCTCAATGAGCTGCGGGCAGAGATGACCAGGCAGAATATGGAGTTGCAGAGACGGCTGAACAGTTTAGAGAGCCAATTTTCAGAGCTCCTCCACCTGCTGCGCGAGTGGGCTGGCCGTCCAAATTGAGTTTCACAAAGGGCTGTGAGCCGTCCACTGCGCGAGGAAGGCATAGACGTTTACCGTTTTGCAGGGTTCATGAGCACGGAGGGGGTACATCGCCCGCTCCCTCTTCGACGGCATCGGCGCTGCGCCGGCCATCCTCGAGGACCTCTAAGGTGAACCCTTGCTGGCGTTCGCGTGGGAAGTGGATCGCACATGAGTTCGGTTGGCGTCATGCGGTGGCAGCGGTTTAGGGCGGACCTTCCAAAATCCTTTAGTTAAGGGATATACCTCAACCCTTTAAACCCTTAAACTCAAGGAACTATAGTAGGATCCCTCATATGACTTACCTGTAACCCCGAACCCCACAAAATAGTAGGTGATGACCCCTTACTCATTGGGTCTAACTGTCTAACCCTTAAACACCGGTAGGTTTTGGGGTTCACAGGACTGTGGCGTGTTGTTTCGCCATCTCGGTGATATTGTCACAGGGGATGCCCTCCTCCACTCAGGCGCTCACTTTTCATTCCGAAAGTCGATGCGGGCAGATATGTGGATAATTTTCCTGCCTTTGGACATACCAGACGTTGCGGCGCGCGTGATTGACTCAGCAGTCTTCACATCCATCATGCAGGCACTTTGCCCGGCACGACATCCATCACCAGCATTGGTTGATTCACTAAGTGAAGCCCCCCACACGAAATTCTACACATCCAAAGGCAGTTTCCTCTCCCATACAATCCTCCCCTTACCCCTAAACCACTACACCCTTAAACCCCTAAATCCCTAACCCCTAAACCCCTAAACCCTCAACCCCTAAACCCCTAGACCCTAAACCCTAAAACACTAAAAACCCGAAGCCCTAAAACCCTAAAAAACCCTAAGCCCTCCCCTTAAAGGCGCCCCTTCAGCCCCCTCCGGCTCTTCTACTCTCGAAGGGGTTTAGGGTGCAGGGTTTAGGGGTTTAGGGGTTTAGGGGTTCATGGTTTAGGGTTTAGGGGTTTAGGGTTTAGGGGTTCAGGGGTTTCGTAACTTTAGGGCCAAGGGGCTTAGGGTTCAATAAATTTAGGGTTTAGGTGTGTAGGGTTTAGTATATTTAGGGTTCAGGGTTTTCACCGGTTTAACCCTCAATTGAGGAACAGACCGTGAAGCCTTAAAGCATATCAGAGATCAGACTAGTACTATGATTTAAGGCATAGAAACCTGAAGGGATATTGCAAAATTCAGGGAAGCCAACGAGTGCAAAACCCAAGACCTTGAACCCTACACCCTAAACTGAAAAACCACGCCCTGCACCCTCAACCGTACACCCTAAACCTAGACCCTACCTGTAACCCCACACCCCACAAAAATAGTAGGTGATGACCCCTTATGCATAAGGTCTAACCCTCAAACCGGTAGGTTTTTGGATTCACCTGTAAACCCCTAAACCTTAGACCGCTGAACCCTATAGATCCCTTATAGGAGCCCTTAAAACGGTAGGTTGATCCTTTCAAGTCCCTAAATTCCCTAAACCCTAAACCCTGAACCCCTAAACCCTAAACCCCTAAACCCTGCACCCTAAAGGTTTAAACCCCTAAGCCCAAGAGGGCCTCTTGCAGCCCTCTGAGGAGTGCAGGTGAGCTCGGGAAAAGTCCCATGGTCTACGAGGTCCTTCAAGGGTTCCTCTTAAGGAGTTCTCTGAGTTCCTGTGTAAGGGGTTTAGGGTTTAGGGCTTAGGGCTTAGGAGTTTAGGGCTTTAGGGGTTCAGGGTTTAGGGCTTTAGGGGTTTAGGGTTTAGGGGTTTAGGGGTTTAGGGTTTAGGGGTTTAGGGGTTCCTCTTAAGGCATCCTTCAGGGTTCCTCTTCAGGGTTTCGTTTTCAAGGGCTCCTGTTCCTTCATTTTTCTTCCTTGAAGGTTTCCTTTGTTAAGGGTTCCTTAAGGTTTTGGGGTGTAGGGTCAGTGGTCTACGAGGTCCGCCTGCTTTGGAGTTCAGGCTTTAAGCTTTAAGGGTTGAGGGTTTAGGGTTTAAGGTTTGAGCTTAGTAGCGGCGCCACAATGATTAGACTAGGGCTTTTGGGCACTTCAGGGTTTAAGTTTTAAGTGTTTCGGGTGTAAGGTTTGCGTTTCGTGACGGCGCCATAATGATTGAAATAGGGCTTGGGGGCATGTCACACTATAGTTCCATGAAGAAGCCGCAGGAATAATGGGGGTCATCATTCAGGCCTGTATATGATATCAGGGTTTAAGTTTTTAGGGTTGCGGGTTGAGGGTTTTGTTTTGTCGGGTTTCAATAGTTTCGGTAGTTTCGGGGGCTTGGGGTTTAGAGTTCGGGAGAACGCACGCTTGATGAATCAGCAACAGCAATTGCAGCAACCTTTCCGTAGGGCATGTGATTTTCAAGACAGCTCAGTAGTAAGGACCACAAGGGCTATACCAAGGGGCACTTAACCCCAAACCCCGAACCCCAAAACCCTAAACCGGAACCCTAAACCCTAAACCCTAACTCTAAACACTAAACCCTAAACCCCTAAAGCCCTAAAGCCCAAGCCCTTCAAGGAACCTTCGGAAGGTTCAGCTTGCAGCTCAAGACGGGCCAGAGACGCCAGGTCCTCTGCCGCAGGGAGGACTGAAGCCGGTTAGGCCGGCAGTGGGTGGCCGAGGATGTGGCAGCTGCTACGGTTTAGGGTGTAGGGGTTTTTCGGTTTCGGGTTTTAAGGGTTTAGGGTTTAGGGTTCTCACTCATGTACAGAGTAGCATGAAGCTCGCCCATCATCTGCCACGCGTGGAGGAAACCTTCGAAGCATCTCCAGACAGAGTGAGCTGCATGATGCTGAGATGAACACAGCGAGAGCAAGTGCCGAAGCGGCGAGACTGCGCTCGTCTGCTGATACCGGAGAAGAACCTTTCTGCAGCACATGAGTGTGTTGGACCGCACTTCGCTTAAAACCCTAAACCCTAAACCCTAAACCCTTAAACCCTAAACTTCCTAAACCCTAAGCCCCTAAGCCCTAAACCCTAAACCCCTATGAACCCTAAACCTGTTCCTGCATGAACGCTGAGAATGGTTCAAAAACCCAAAAACTTAGCACCTCTAAGCTCGAAGGTCACCACAGAGCCCAACACGCCCCAGTTCTGGAACATACCTTGACAACTAGAGGGCTTAAGATCATAAGTTATACATGGTATATTCCGTCATTAAGGGGCATAACAACCCCACCGAAACACCTTCACAGCAGCCCATATCCACACCGATGCAAGGATCTGAAGAATAGAATAGTAGAACCATCCCTTCCCGACAAACCCCTTCAAACTAGTTTATGGGTAGTTCTCTAAATGAGGGTCCTTTTTAGGTCCCCCATATAGTACAGCACCCTCATAAAAACGGCCCTAGAAGGGACCCCAATTAGAAAACTACCCCTATGGCATAAGATAGGTGTGTGTTTTATGATTTCGTTGCATGAAATTCTTCAAGGGTCCACTTACGTTTAAAGGTTCGTGAAACTTGGTGATAGGGTTTTGAATGCATATAGGCATATAGGTAACTATACTTAAAATCAGACCTAACACCCGTTTAAGGGACTGCTAGCTGTACTTTTAAGTGCCATGACCTTTCAAGCACGCCCCGGGCCCCTAAACCCTAACCCCTAAACCCCTAAACCCTAAACCCCGAAACCTTAAACCCTAAACCCTATACCCCTAAACCTCTAAACCGTAAACCCTAAACCCCTAAACCTCTAAACCTCTAAACCTCTAAACCCTAAACCCCTGTAATCCTTAAACCCTAAACCTTCAACCCTACGTACTAGACCTCTCAACTACCCTCGAAGAAAATTACCCCAAAATTCCCACTATTAAGGACCATACGGTCTCTATTAGAGGGCCCTTGGGGGTTGCCGGTAAACCCTACACCTTCAACCCCTATACCCCTAAGCCCCAAACCCTAAATCTTAAACCCCTAAGCCCCTAGACCCCTAAGCTTAGGGTTTAGGGTTTAGGGTTTAGGGCGTAGGGCCTTAAACCCCTACACCCCTAAACCCTAAACCCTAAACCTTCAACCCCAACACCCCAAAGCCCGGTGTTATAGGACGAAGCATTCGTCTCCGGCGGCGCGCTCCCGCTAGGGGCCCAGGAGGATGAAACGCCAAGGGTTCCTTTATGGGCGCCCGTTAGGGTTTAGGGTTTAGGGGTTTAGGGTTTAGGGGTTTTGAAGTTGGCAAGGTTTCATTGAGGGTACCCTCTAGGGCTTTAGGGTTTAAGGCTCTAAGCTTCCTTTCCGGGTTTCCTACCCCTAAACCCTGAACCTTCGAAGGGATATTGAGCGGGGCTGAGGGATCAGGAATTAGGTAGGGTTTAGGGTTTAGGAACCCTAAACCCGAAAGCCGAAGCCTTAAACCCTAAACCCGGGGTTTAGGGTTTAGGGGTTTAGGGTTTTAGGGTTTAGGGTTTAGGGGTTTAGGGTTTAGGGTTTCCAAAGCCTGTCCCACCAGCACCACCAAAGCGGTTTGAAGGCACCTGGGTGCCGCCTTTGCTGGATCTGTACACTCTCTAAATGCTCACTTCGAAACCCTTTTCGAAACCCAAAACCCGCAACCCCCTAAACCCTGTAGGTTTTTTTGTTTTTACGGTTTAGGGCTTAAAACTTCCTAAGCAAAGAGTTATGGCCGCGAGATGGGGCTTTGGCTTCCTCCCCGCAAGACCGCAGATTGAGGTTATACGAAGACCTCGTAATCTTGACGTTCTTCTGGTTGGCTCTTCGAACTTCAACTTTTTGGGGATTCTATAGGAACTATAATAAGGAGGCTCAGAGTTTAACTTTCAGGAGGGTTTCAGAAGTCAGCCAAGGTATAGGGTTCATGGCTTTGGGTTTATATTGAACCCCTGCAAGACCGCCACCTAACGAATTTTCCCAGACTTTTATAAAACCCTGCAATTTCCCTAAACCCTCAATGCTTCAAGCCCTGAAAGAACCCGTCAAGGAGACCTGAGAGTGTCCTACATACCGCACCGTGGGTTTAGGGTTTAGGGGTTACCTGGGCCCTGAAGAACCTACCCTTTTTAAGGACTTATACCAAGAAACCATCATAATAAGGAACCCCCAAGAAAGGGAGGCTCTTCAGGGTCCAGGTAGGGTTTAGGGTTTAGGGTTTAGGATTCAGGGCTTAGGGTTTGGGATTCTTTATGGTTTAGGTTTTAGGGTCTAGGATTTAGGGTTTAGGGTCTAGGGCTTATAGAGTTTATAGACTTTAGGGTTTAGGATTTTAGGGTTAGGGCTTATAGGTTTTAGGGTGTCTGAAGGCCCGAAACATTGCCGGCTGCTCCCTTGTGTGTGGAGCTCCTTCTTCTCGACGAGGCGCCCGAAGGATTTGTTTTTTTCTTTTTTTGGGCGTTGAGGTTTTAGGGTTAAGTAGAGCCAAGCAACAAGCCTGCAAAACACACTGTGTAAACGCAAGCCTATGAGTCCTAAACCCCTAAACCCCTAACGGTTAGGGGTTTAGGGGTTTAG